>CAUYRT010059714.1:0-29400 GCA_963574885.1 Lepilemur ruficaudatus | reverse complement strand
TAAATTTTTAAATTACTTTATCTATTAAAGCTAAGTGTTAACATTGTTTTCTGTATTGAGTTACAGCTACAATTATTTTTAATATGCAATTTATCAGAACAAAATACATGGATTGCAAATTTTTATACCTATTAATACAAGGAGTAAATGCTATTGGAAGTTATGTCTTCAATGGGTCAGGGTAGTTTATAGTGCCACGAGTCGAGGAGGCTGGACACAGTGGTTGGAAAGTCTCCTGTCTGTGCTCCAGAGCAAATCTCCCCATGGAGAGAGTTTAGGTGAGTGAGGGGTGCGTCTCTCTTTTGCAGAGTGGGGAGAGGATGGCTGCGGAAGGGGAGGTGGGATATGAGAGCCACCATGTCACCATGTCAGCCTCTACTGTGGAGTTTGTCCTTGAGCAGAATTTGAGGAAAGAGTATTTATAAGTCCAGGATTGGGAAGCTGATTCTATCAACATTCTCTATGCCTGGGGTTGTGGAAAAGTCGTCTGGTGTCTCCAGAGACATCACACCTCAGTTTGAAAACCACTGGGGTGGGGGGTGGGGAGGAAAGCATGTGGTATGGCCTCAGTACACAAAGGCCGCCCTGAAAAGAGAGCTGCTGCTGGGATGCCACACAACCTGTGTCCCCTGCCGGCTGTTTCCAGTGCACCATGGAGCAGTCTTTTTTTTTTTTCCTCACAACTTTATATGAAGGGATCGCTTAGTTGCTGGGGATATTTTAAGCGTCAGTCTCTGTGCTGAGCACTAAAGAGACAAAAATGAGTAAAACCTGATCTCCACTCTCAAGATGCTCATAGTCAAGGGGGATGAGACGAG
Source organism: Lepilemur ruficaudatus (assembly GCA_963574885.1). NCBI lineage: Eukaryota > Metazoa > Chordata > Mammalia > Primates > Lepilemuridae > Lepilemur > Lepilemur ruficaudatus. The sequence goes on along the minus strand of CAUYRT010059714.1, from coordinate 28,582 downwards.
GACACTGTCACCGCAATAAGTGATCAGTGCCTTACAGGAGGCAGAGGCAGGAGAGCCCACTTAAAACTGGGGACAAGAAAGTTTTTGTGGGGAAGAACTCATTTTAACTGGCTCTTGAAAAAGATGGATAGGGTTTGAACATTCTGAGAAGAGGGAAAGAACATTCTAGAAAAAGGCAAGACGGACAAATGTGGGTTGCCCCTTGATTGGTGCCTGCCATCTGTCAATCACAGACTTGATCGTCACCACGATGCTCAGGATAGTATCAAGTGACGTGTGATAAGATGCCTGAGACAAATATAGGAGCTTTAATTGCAATACATATTAAAGCTATTAGCCTAATTGTGGCAATGGTGTAATACTGTATCTTGCCCTAAAGAGCAATCGTTTATACTGTATAATAATAACAGCCGCCTCTGGCTGCTCACTTTGTGATCTTAATATGCACAACTCTTGGAGGCAGGTTTTATTATTATTTTCATATAAAAGAGGAAACTGAGGCCCTTTAGGTTTCTTGCTCCAAAGCCACAGCTGGTGAGTGGCAGAGCTGGAACCCACAAACAGGTGCGTCCAACTCGGAACCCTGGGCTCCTGCCAGCCACCTGGAACTCACTCCTTCTCTTCTCTTACACCTTCGTGAAGTGCCAGCGTGTCTATAAATTCCACGCACATCTCCTCTGGCTGGCTTCCTGCACACAATTCTGTTCAGGTCACTGACTGGTACGTGGCTGGTTTTGCGGCTGTTATCACAGTGGCTATGATGGCTGCTTGGAGAACAGGCAGCCGAACAAGGGGCCACTGTCTCAGGGACATGCAGATGTGGGATGTCTTCATTGTTCAGCCACCAAATAATCGTCGAGTGCATCTTTAATAATTCATCCTCTTATTCCTTTATTCAACAAACATACTGAGACCCATTATTTGCAAGACTCTCTGCTAGCTACTGGGAAATGGACAGAAATTGCCCAGTGTATACCCTGAGGAGCTTATTGGGTGGCGGGAATTCAGACAAACAGACCCTGACCTTGTGGTACGGAGGAAACCCAGGGCTGGGCAGGTCCTGACATTTCTATCTCTCCCTCCCTCCTTGCATCCTGGTCTCATGTCATCCTTACAGCCCTGTGGGGGTATCCTGATCTCTGTTCACAGACACAGGAACCGAGGCTCAGGGCAGAGAACGTGTCTAAGCCTACAGGTGCAGGTGGAAACCCTGATGGAACCTGGGCTCCAGGCGCCCAGTCTGAGGCCCGTGTGTCACACTGCCATCAGCCACGTTTGTACAAACCCCTCATCCACATGGCCTGTAGTGGGCTCTAGGCCTCCAGAGGGGAGTATGACCCACCCCGTGCTGCTGACACCGTCACTGTCTGCTGCAGCGTCACAAGCCCTCATCCGTGATCCTGATTCTTGTTTTCTGATGTGAGCCGAGTCATCTTTGTCTCTTTCCTGTGCTTGTTCATAGTCAAATGCTTTGCTGCAGAATTGCTGATTTCTTTGGTGATGAGATGCTGCTCGAGAGCTTGCTGGGTGTCACATGATAAACACTGTATGCATGCCATTCCTTTCTAAAGTCAGGAAAATTTTTAATTTTGAAGCCCCATGGGTTTTGAATAAAGGATTGTAGACGTATAGGAGAAATTCAGTCTAGAGGGAGGAAGGATTAAGAAGAGAGGATATATATAAAATGTGGTGGGAATAGGAGGGGCTGCTCTCTGTTTGTGGGGGGTGTTGGGACGGCTCCAGGATAACACTGCAGAGCTGAAATTGGGGGGAGGGTGAGTCATAGAGACCTCACATGGTGGAGGAAAGCTAGATTTTTGGGTAATCACAGATGACAGAACTGAGGTCCAAAGAGGAAAGGGAACTTGCCTGAGGCCACAGATCTAGTTAGAATTACAGTTGGGCTAAAGTCCAGGTCTTGGGGCTCCCAGGTCAGGGCATCTAGGGCCCCCAACTGTGGCCCGAGGCTGGGACAGGCTGTCTGGGGCTGCCAGGAGCAGACAGCTGCAGCTGTGCTATCGGGGCTCGACACGCACAGGTGGACAAAGGTATGTTCCAGCTTTTGTCTGCCTCTCGCTTTGTGGGCTCCCGAGGCACTTGCTGGGCTGCTCGGGCCTGTCACTGGCTTGTTTACAAGGCCCTTGGGAGCTCCCCTGTCTCAGCGGCTGAAGGCAGGGCATGTGGCCGCCTTGTGGTCCCCGTGCTGGGAGGCAGCGGGCACTCGTCTCCATTGTCTGACAGCAGCCCCTGAAGGAGCTCCTAGATCCATCAGGCCTACTGGCTGTCCCCTCCCCTCTTGGATGGGAATTTAGCTCATTTCAGAAGGAAAATCGCCTTGAGGCTCCTGTTTTAGATTCACAGGCCCATGGTGCTGGCATCCCAGGAGGAGGGTCTTTTATAGCCCCCCAGCTGCCCCCACAGCTCAAAATCCTCAGAGTGGCCACGCCCAGGGGCCCCAGCCCAGAGTGGATGAGTTGCTGAGCACTGACCAAGTGGCAGGGACCTCCAGGCTCTAGCACATGGGAGCCAGCCCAGAAGCAAGGCACAGAGGGGACAATGGCAAGTGAGCAGAGGCAGCATAGCATGTGGCAGCGTGTGGGAAGCCTGGCAGGTGGCTGAAATGTGACACCGGGAGTCTGGGAGCCACTGATGCCTGGGCTCTTGGCAAACAGCTGACGCCTGGGAGCCGTGGGTGCAGGTGGCAGGGCTGCGGCTGCTGGCCCAGAGCAGCTTGTGATCCTTTCCTACCGAATCCTCTCCTCACCTGCGGCTTCCCACCCTGCCTGCAGAGCCTCTTCACCTGGCCCTGCCTGCAGAGCCTCTTCACCTGGCCGACTCCTACTCTGCCTTGGAGATTCAGCTTAGGCGTCACTTCCTTTGAGACGGCTTCTCCGCCTGGGCCCCATGCCGCTGGGCGCCTCTCCTGCGCCCCTGCCTCCCCTCCTGCGCCCCTGCCTCCCCTCCTGTGCCCCTGCCTCCCCTCCTCTCCGCTGCACGCTCACCACAGCGCCTTAGGTGATGGCCCGGACAGGGAGCTCGTTGCAGGAGGGACAGTGTCGTGTCCCACTGAAGCGGCATGTTCAGGGCACATCTAATTGGTGCAGGACTCACAGGTATGTATTGAATGAAGAGACGGATGCAGGGCAAGGAGTCAAGGCGGAAGCAGCCACTTGCAGGGAGCACAGTCTGAGGAATTAGGAGGTAGCGCCCTTGTTAGAACCAGTCCCAGGTCAGAGTGGGTGCACAGCCCGGTGTCTGGGTGGTGGTCTCTGGTTCTTGGGCTGGGTCACCTTCAGCCTGACCTTGGGTGGAACAAGGAGTTGGCACTTGACGTGGGATTGGATACAGATGGTCCTCGTGTAGTGAGAGGAGGGATCAGTGTCGTTCCAGGGAGAGCCCAACGCCATCCACTTCCTAGTATTAGAAACACATCCACCGTTCAGCACTTCTGTCCTTGGAGAGAAGGCCTAGGGGCTGGGCTGATGGAGAAGGTGGGCATGTTTTGAGACGCATGGAAAGAAAAGATGGGGCTACTTCCTGCCCCCGAATGTCCCCTGTACCACAGACTTTGAGAGCAGGGAGACAGCACCAGGCTTGGATGCACTGCAGGTGGAGCTGCCTTCTGGCCTCCTGAGCCCTCTTCCCTTCCCTTCCTCTTCCCTCTCCTCCCCTCCCCAGTGCAGGGTCATTACATTCTCTGTGCCTACTCGTCCCTCACCCTGGCTCTATGGTTGATCTTGCCACCAGTAGTGCTTGGTGCTTTGTAGCTCCAGGAGGGCAGCAGGGACTATGTCTTTCTTTCTCACTGCAGCCTCCCCACTGCTGGGCAAGGGTACTTGGCACCTGGAAGATTCCAGTAGCCATTTTCTGAGTACAGACTTAAAGAATCCTGGTCACTTACTGCATGCTGTGAGCCAGGCACCGTGCTAAGCATCTGACAACAGACATTTGCTAATTTAGACTTCACAAAATGCTTTAAGGTCAGTAGCCCCACTTTATAGTTTAGGAGCCCAGGACAGAGACGTTAGGTAACTTGCCTGATGTCACACAGTGAGTAAGTAGCAGAGCGAAGATGGCAACCCAGGTGTGCTCGCTTGCAGAACGGGGCGCAGCCCGCCTCACCTACACAGGCCCAGCCGTTCGCAGCCTGGACCTCTGCCTTAGTACTACATCTTTCTTGGGACCTGAGCCATCTTTGCCACCTTCCCCTTGTTCACTATAGTCAGGCAATAAAACAACTCATTCTTTTCTGCCTTCATCATGTCTCATGTCTCTTTCTCTCAGTCCTCTCCGGCACCCGGGGGGAGACCCTGACTGCTTCCACTCTGGACTCCACTGCCCCGATTTGGGCTCCCCATTTCAGTCCACCCTGCTCAGCAGGTTCATCTGTAGAGAGGACTTCTGCGGCTCGGACACCTGGAGTGAAAACGCCCCAGCTGCCTGGCCCGCGGTCGGACCCACCAGCAGCCGCCGCGTTCCCCTGCTGTCCCCTGCCCTCCGACTGGACAAGTCGGGGGTCTTTCCAGCACCTGTTTGCTGTGATTCTGGGCCTTTTCCTTCTCCACACCCCACCCTCAGGGCCCAGTAATCGCCCAGTGAACCTTGACCAACGCCCCCGTTGCAGTGTTAGTCATTAGTTAAATCCCTGCCCATTCACCGCTTTCCAGACTGCAGTTAATAACAAGTTGGCTAGAATAACTTTTTTTTTTTTCCTGCCTGGAACTGACTCAGACTCTCTTCTTCTGCACAACTAATTAAAAGTGAACTAAAAATAAAACCACTCTCGGTGTTAAAGTGGCAAAAAAATAAAATAAAATAAAATAAAAATAGAATGACCTCCCCATTTCTACTCAGTAACAGCCGCCTCTTATTTCAGAGAGGAAGCTTTCTTTCTGTCCTCCTTCAAATTATTCTCATTATAATTGCTTCAGGAGCCTGAAGAGTAATGTTCAAAGTTTGTGTTTGTTGGGTCTAAGCAGTAAACTTCCCCAGTTCTATAATTACGTGTGTACAGTGGTTAAAAGAGATTTCTCAAGAGTTAGATGCATGATGAGAGTTTTTAAATTCTTTTAAAAAAAAGTTTTAAGGTTTCTGTGAATTGGAATACAACATTCCTGTCAAGATAGATTTTTAACTCATTCAAATTAAGCCTTAAGAACTAAAATTAAAAGTAGCTATAAAAACATACTGACTCTGACTTCCGCCCCAGGATGTACAGAGCTGGAGGGAGTGTCCTGACCACCCTCGCGATGAAAAAGAGCTGGACTTCTTTCAGATTCATGACTGGTTTTGAAACCACTGGAGAGCTGAGGTTGCAGAGGTAAGAACTTGGGGAAAACCTAAGGAGAGACGGTGCCTGCGGGAGAGAAGAGGGGAACACCCGTTCTGCTGGAACAGACGCAGGTGGGTAAGAAGGACTCGGCTGGAAGGGCTGAGTAACTGGTAACTGGTGGAGGCTGAGAGGGAACCGATGAGACGGAGGGAAGCCCTGGGGCTGATGAAACTACGGGGTGCACATCCTCTTTCAGGCTTTGTCCACAAATCCCATGAACCCCATCTTTTCTGTGAGGGCATGCAGATAAAAATTCCGAGTACAGAGCTTGGGGGAGGAGAAATGCTGCTCCGTCCCTCCCCATGAATCCTCCTGCAGAACAGTTGCCTAATCTGCAGGGCTCTGGCACTGGAGACTGCTGTCCGTGGCACCGGCGGACACTCACTGCAGCAGCTGGAGGGAGGGATGTGGGGAGGCCACTACTCCTAGCTGGTGAGGACCAAGTGCTGATCCCACAAGTGCAGGCAGGAAGGAGGCAGGAGAGCCTAAAAGGCTACGCTCCAAGGATCCAGGAATAGCATCCAGGCTTGAGGTTAAGCCCTAATCAGAATGGCAGAGATGGTACCCACCCACCCCGAGTCCAACAATCAACCCAAGGTTTCAATAACAAATAACAGCAGAATACTAGTGCGTGAGGGACAGGAGAGGTGCCAGAATATGGAAAGGAATCCTTTTGGAGACATAGCACAAAGAGAAGACCTAGACTCAGAATCAAACAGATATACTCTGGTAAACCCTCGACACAAGCTGTCTCTACAGGAATTTAAAGACTGTTGTACACCGAGGGTAACTATAGCAACAATAAATCTCAAATCCCACCTAACACCTGACTAGATTAATGCAAACCCTTACCCTAGGGGCCCAGCCAAAGGGAAGGAAAGCTGTGCCCATTTTGAGCCATAAAAACTGTTATCTCACTCTCTACTGTCCTATATTCAGGTCTTGCTTTCAACAAAAAATCGTGTGTTGTATGAAAAGGCAATAAAAAGCAACACACTTCCAAGAAACAGAGCAGTCATCAGAATTCAACACAGACATGACAAAGATGCAGGAACTATCTCACAGGGAATTAAAAATAACTATGATTAATATGTTAAAGAGCCAGATGGTTTCGCTGGTGAGAGCCACCAAACATTTAAGGAAGAAGTAAGACCAATTCTTCACAAATTCTCCCAGAAAACTGGAAAGGAGTGAACACTTCCAAACTCATAAGATTAGCGTCACCCTAACATCAACACCGAATAAAGACATTGCAAGAAAATAGAACTACACGCCAATATTCCTCATGAACACAGATGTAACAACCCTCGAGATGTTGGTAAATATTAGTAAATCAAATTCATCAACATATAAAACGATAATACATCAGGACCACCTAGGGCTCACCTCAGGAGGGCAAGGTTGGTTTGACATTTGAAATTTGATCCATGTAATTCATTTATTAAAAGAATAAAGAAACACCACACAAACATCTCAATAATAAAAGGCATTTGGCAAAATTTAACACCCATTCCCCATACAAACTCCAGCAACTTAGGAATAGAGGGGAACTTCTTTTACCTAATAGTGTCAGGTGATTCCAAGAACAAATGCAGACTGTGACGAATGACTCTATATTACAAATGTGTGGCACAGCCTCGGTGAAGGAGGAGGAATCAAGTGACTGACCTAAAGCACTTTGGAAACAGTGTTTTCCTGGGTATTATAAGATTAAAGACAAAAAAGAACTGCACATTCATGTTCTAATTGGTGTTCTAATTGGTTAATTTGTTTCCCACAGCATATGAGTTAGCAAATAAGTACATAAATGCAGATAATGGGAGTAGGATTTCTCACTATCAGAGAAAGAAGATAGAATAAGAGGGAGGGAGGTTGGAATGAACCCTGTGTTGCTGGATTGGATTTGGGGATGTCATTATGAGCATATGCATGTTCTGATTGTGTGTGCGCACGTGTGTATATACATGCACATGTGTGTGTACAGCTGGACAGATACAAAAGTAAATGTAGATATGTGTGTATTGTTAAATAGTTATTCCAAAGCTCATTAAAAATGGTAAGGAAGAGCTTAAGACTATGCAACAGGGGAAAGAGATTGGGCTTAACTGTGAATATAGCAAAGACAGCTAAGGATTTATAACCAATGAGCAGAGGGAGGGTGTCAGTGGATGGAAAATAACTCAGAGGAGTTAGGGTAAAGGGTTCTTGCTAAAGTGACCTAACGGGATTTTTGCCAAAGGCAGGCCAAGGACTTATACCTCAAGGTGGGGGATGAGGAACTTGATCAGATGTCAAGGGTTGTGGGGGTGACTTAGTAGAATGCTTTGCTAAACCAGAGACAGGCTGGGAGCCTATTCTGGGAGAGGGCTCACAGGAGCCTGACCAAAGTTTGGTCAAGGAGAGAGTTCTTGTCAGTGTACATGGACTCCTGTACACACAAGGATTTCTTAGCTCGACTTGCTGAGAGAGCCTAGAAGCAATGATGCCCCAGTTGCAATAAGCATACTTATCACTGAGATCTTGGTTTCTAAATACCACTCCCCAACAAGAGCAACCAGCCTAGAAGTGGCTGATTCTAGGGCTAGGGAAGGTGAAAAACAAGAAACTAATACACTGATATAAAAAATGATTGAATAAATAGAGAAGGGACAAATCTTCCTTACAGAAGAAATCCAATTAATAAATATAAAGGAAATAAAAAATCACTATGAGAACAGCACAGTTATAGTAGTTGCAGTCAAGATCAATTGATAAATTCTAAAATGAGTGGGTGGAACTTTAAGGAGCAATAGAACTTGTGCATAGGCCCCAAATACCTCCCCTCAAGTTTACTAATTACTGTGTGGTTTTAACATATGACCAGAGATTCTCTGATCTTCCTCCCTCCAGAAGGCCGAGCCAAATATCTCTCCCCTTGAATGTGGGGTGGACTTAGTGACTTGCTTTTAACAAATACAGTATGAGAGAGGAAAGTCAGGCTCCACCTTGATGGAGTGATTAAGGTTAACGTCACCAGTCATAAGTCATGTTGATATCATGATCCCTGACGTGACGTGATGGGGGCCCCACCTTGCATCCTGCCCTCAAATCCATAACCTCGGTCTAATCATGAGATATCCCTTAGACCCAAATTGAGAGATATTGTATGAAATTCCTAATCACTTCTTTACAAAAATGTCAAGATCATGAAACATGAGGGAGGACAGAGAAGCCAACACAAGTGGGAGAAAACTAAGGAAACAAAATGAGTAAATGCAGCATGGCGTCCTAGATTGGCTCTTGGAACAGAAAAAAAGGACAGTAGTGGAAAAACTGGGAAAATTCTAATGAAGTCTGCAGTTCAGTTAAGAGTATTGTACTAATGTTACTTGTTTAGTTTTGATAAATATGCCAAGTTTTCATAACCTGAGAGGAAGCGGGTGAAGGGTTTGCAAATCTTCTGTGAATCTAAAACTATATATCGTCAAACTGGAAATAGCGCCTCTATGTGAAACCCACTAATGGTGGCTTTCAGGCCCTTGTGTCCAAAGTTGGGAAAGGTATTTTTGCATGGGGTTGTGGGAAGCGCTTCTGCATGCTCTCAGATGAAATGAAACACAGGGGGGCCACTCCAGCTGCGCCAGGGACAGCGGTGCCACTGGTGGTTTGGAAAATTACTGCCCACGAATACGCAGAGAAAGCCTTCCCTCTTGTGCTTCCCGGCATTCTGCTCAGACCTCAGCATCAGCTCCTCTCACATGGTACAGGAATACTTTATTTTCTTGACTGTCGCTCTGTTGGACTGTGGGCTCAGAATCCTGTGGTATTGCATTTTTAGATGCCAGCACAGTGCCTGACACGGTGTTGGTGGTCAATGCGCTCCCTGGATTGACTTGTCTAATTTGCATGCTTCAGGAAGGTTGGAAAATACATGATCGAGATTTTGATATTTATTTTGGGAGATCATATTTAGAAATTGATCAGTCTTTGCTAATTGGGCAGAACATGCTCTTTCCTTTGAAATCTGATTTCAATACACCATCCCTTAGGGAGCTCCGATTAGCATATGACATTTCATTGTTATGTGCTAGCAAATGCGTTTGTTTCATTTCAAACACCAGGCTAGATGTTCAAAGCGCCAGATCTTTATATGTGAAGCATCCTGCTGTCCTTTAGTGGAAAATAATGGTCAGACTGAACAGAAGCAGGAATGATAGGGTAATTCCTCACCTCTTTATAGTTATTTACAATTTGGAAAATGAAGTTACAGTCATCATCTCATGTAACCCTGACAATCACACTGTGAGGTAAGCAGGGCGTAGATCATCACCCCCATTGTGCAGAGGGGAAAACTGAGTCTTATGTAAGTAAAGTGACTTGCTGAGGTCTGAGTCAGGACAAAAGACCCGAGGGTTCCAACTCACAGGGTCTCCCTATGTTCTGTGGCCACACTAGAAAAGAACCCTGCCATTCTAGCTATTTTGCAAAATCTTAATTCCGTACTCTGCTGAGCTCCTGTCAGTATGCTTTGCTGCAGATTGCATTTATTTTTCTATCTTATAAAAACCTCATTAATACGGTTTTGCTGTTCATTCCTCTGTATGCATAATGTCAATAGGCTCGAATATAGCTGAAATAATTGGACTGTGGGGTTCTGAGCTGGGAGTTTATTGTCAAGTCAGCTGTCCCCGATTCTTCATCAGTGTGAGGGAACTCAACCGTGCAAAGACCTCCCCCACCTTACCTACCTCAAATCGTGCAGCATCAGCATATTAACAGGTAGGCTTACAGAATGCTAATTTTGTCATTCGGAACCTAAATAACTGGAAACACAACCGAGGAATTGTCTAAATGGTATATAGTAGCAAGGTTTTAAACTTTTTTCTCTGTTCAGCCTAACTCCTGTATTCATAAAATTCCATGTGACTATTTCTCAGTTTCCTCATCTATGAACTTCCTTCATGAGTTGTTCATGTATCCATTTATCCATCCAGTCAATGAACTCGCCCTGTTCGTCTGCTCTGTACCAGGCACTGGCACGTGCTTGGGAATAGAATGGTTACCAAGAGGATCTCTGCCTGAAGGGGTCAAATTTGTAGACAACAGACAGAGGAGGGTTTACCATAATCCCAGGGAGCCCTGGTGGCCGAGCGTGGGATGGGGTCAGAAGGTGTCCTTCGAGGTGAGAAATTAGGCTGAGTGCTGAAGGTGGGCTCATCAGTAGAGGGCCACCAGTCCCTGGCAGAGATAGGCTTGGAACCTAAATCCCCTATACCCACATGGCCTCCTTAGCAAAGCAATCCTGGCGTGAGCAAGGGGTGGAGGGCGCGTTAAGCTTTCTGGCTCAGGGAGCAGTATGGACAAAGGTGCCGAGGTTTGCCATAGCAGGATGACTTGGAGGCATGCCACGCTGTTTGAAATTGCTGAGGTTTAGTAGATCATAGCAAAGGGTGGGATGAAGAGTCAGGTAGAAGCCTGAGCCAAGAGAGGCCTATGTCCTGAGCCAGGAAGGTGGGACCTTAGCCTCTAGGTCATGGGGATATATTGAAAGGTTTTAGCAGGAAAGTGAAATGCTCAAACATTACATTTTGGAAGCTCATTTGGGCAGCAGTGAAGACACACAGGGAGGGGGGGGGAGAAGCTTCCTCCCACCAAAGCCAAGGTGGGCCAGGGAGAAAGTGTACTGTAGAAGCAGCTGCTCAGCTGGAGTCCTTGGAAGGTAGAGGTCCTCGGCAGGGCTGGGAGCTGGGCCAAATGTGCAGGACTCCAAGGCACCCAGGGAGGTGAAGTCCTGGTTTTTGTTATCCACAGACTGCGTGACCTTGTACAATGCACTTGTTTTCCACAAACCCCAACTCCTCATCTGTCAGATGAGTCTAGTGATCCCTGCTCTTCCTCCTCAGGGGTTGCAGAGGTGACCAGTGACAAAGCAAGGAAGGGTGCTGTGTAAATGCTAAAGTGCTGGCAAGTAGGATTCACTATCATTATTTAAATCAAGGGTTGGCAGACTATGCCCCAAGGGCCAAATGTGGTCTGCTGCCTGTTTTTGTAGACCAAGTTTTATTGGGTCATGTCCATACCCATTTGCTTATGTACTTATTGTCCCTGGCTGTCTTCACACTACAATGGCAGAGGTGAGTCATTTCATCTGAAACCATGTGGCCCAAAAAGTCTGAAATATTTACTATCCGGCCTCTTACCGAGAAAGATTGCTGCTTTCTGGTTTAAGTCATGAATTACGGTTTTGCCAAATGTAGTTATTATTTGACATGCACAATTCCAGAATCTCTCCATTTATTGAGTCAACTGCTGTTGGGCAGGAGGCCAGAGTTGCTCTGGGTGTCTGGCTTCCCTGGGGCCTGGCTTGGAATGGTTTATGTTGTAAGGAAGGCGGTACAGTCTCTTCACAGCCCTGCCAAGCTCCTCTTGTGGAGAACAGGCAGGGAATGTGCTCATCTCAGTCTGAGTCACCCCTCAGGAGAAACGCAAACAGGACCATGGCCAACAGGGCTTCCTTTGAGTCTCTGTATGAAACACTGGCGTCCCCCTTCTTCTCTCTCCTTCCCTGGAAGTTATCATATGTTAGCCTGATTGTCGTTCATTTCACGTATTTCCCAATTTCCTGGAGTACTTTTGCCTCTCTACCTCCCTCTCCCAGCATTTTTCCTTCTTCAATTTCAATTAACCACCTGCATAATAATAATAAGTAGAACCTAAACTAAATTAGAATCATCACTGCTGCAATACTCGGCTCCAGCCAGTGCACGACACTGTCACTTTTTGGGTTCAAACTATTCTTGACACCCCTTTGCATTTTCCAGCTCTGAGGATAGCAATTACAAACTTAGAGACGAGGACTGGGGACAAAGGCCACCGGCCACCCAGTTTCCCCCCTCCTTGTCATTCCCTTCCTTATAAAAAAAACCAATTTGGACTAAGGTTTTACGTGAGGCCTCCAGCAATTCTCAGCTTCAGAAATATCAGGGGATTTAGAAGCCACATGTGCTATTAAATATCGTCTCTGTTTAAAGCAAATAGAGAAACATGTGGAGCCCAAGCACAAATCAGCTTCATGCCTCTCTTCGCTTTTACTCACTAAAATAAAGTCTGTTCCAAAGTCTCCATTGGAACGTGTGCTCTCAAGCCTGAAAATGGTCCCACCATCCACGGTCTTATTTCTGTTTAATATGGAAAAGAGAAAAAAAGAAAAAGAAAAAAGCAGAGCTCCTGGAAGCAAGGTGGTCACCGTTGCTCACAGTACAGGTGGTGCTGTGGCCCAGATGCACCGCGCTGATTTATTTATATGGAAACTACCATGGGGCAGCTGCGTGTAGCCGCGGATTTCTTCACATGTTCAGGATTCATTTGTTCTTTTATTGGGCATACAGTCAAAGACCACTTACTAGTGTCTGCAGCCGACTCCCAGCCCAGGCTGGCCCTCCCCACATCTGACTACTACGCCATTCTTCTGTCTCCGTTGGACCTTTCCTTCCTGCCGCCCAGCCTGGTTTATTGCCCTTTCCACAGCCACTCTCTTGCTTGGAGACCTGTCCACATGCTGCAGAGTAGGATGCTGCCTCGTCATCTTCTGGCCCTCCCGCCCTACAGCTGCTTTTGTGATAAGGGTTTTTATGGAAAAAGCACAAATGTAGGAAACACACGTAGGAGAACGAAATGCTCCTGAATCTTCGAATTTATACCATAGTTGGCACTGGTCTGTGGCTCCCAGTTTCCTCCAAAGATGGACCTTGCGTGTCCTCGTGGACACCTTCTCCCTTCTTTGATTCCCAAGCAAGTTCTTGAACCTCCCACCGTGAGACTCAGCTCTGCCTCTCTCCAGAAAGGCCTCTCTGTTCTCACACAGGCCTGGAGCCCATCAAGGTGAGGCTACAGGTGTGGCCCCGCAGTCCCAAAGGGGTGAGGTAGGGTTTCTGCTCAGGGAACACACAGCAGCTCAGTCTGGCTTGGACAAAGAGTGATGGGAATATAGGAATTAGGGGTTTGACCTTAAGGGGAACTCCTATTAAGGATTGTGGGTAGGGGCTGACAATGCATCTGCCAGTGACATCCAGGTTACATTGGAGAGGATTAGCCTGGAAGGGAAAACTTAATTAGGCAGTACTTCAATGAAAACAAACTGATGAAAGGGAAAGAATTTGAAACATACGAGTATTAAATTGAGTTTCCCACCTGGCAAGGTCATCAGAGACCTTTGCCTAGTTGTGAGTTCAGGCTGTGTGTGACCTTGGGCAAGTCACTAACCTCTTTGAGCCTCAGTGTTCCCACCTGTAATAATCCTTACCTTGTTGGCCTGTGGTGAGGCTCAGTGAGAGAAGGCATATGCCTGGCACCTGGCTCATAAGGGGGACGCAGTGCGTATCCACGCTGAGTGTGACTGTGGAGGGGGAAACCCAACTGGGACTGTTGAGACCTCCTTTGGCTGTCAGGATCCTGCTTCTTGCAGGTTCTTGGAGCTCCAGGGGACCTTCCTGGAAAGCCCTGAGCAGGAGCAGCCCTTCCTGGTTCCTTCCTCGCCTCTCTCCTCTCCCTCTGTGGGTCTGCCTTTCTCTCTGGAGACAGAGAAGACAGAGCACCATCTTGAAGGTGCATCACTCACATCACCACCTGTCTGACCTGCTGCAAGATTTAAGCTGTCACCTAATTTGTTTCCCACTAAGTGCAGACACATCCTCACCTCCTCACCTTCAGTAGAGCGTGGGGGAAGGGTTGGGAAGGAAGTCAGGGGTCAGGAGAGGAGCAGCTTCCAGGGCTGCCCTGTCTGAGTCCCCCCGGTCTTCACAGGCTGCAGGAAGGAACTGGTTTCCAGCATCAGCCAGCACCAGGCCACAGCCTCGGGGAGGGGCCCGCTGGGTATGCAGGCCTCGAGCAGAGCTCAGCTCTCTGTGCTTCAGTGGATTTGTTTTAAAGTCACAGCTTTCTGGAAACCCTTCACCCTGTGTTAGCTTCCCCTGAAATGCTTGTCTAAAACACTCCTGGCTTGTGCGCAGAATATTGAGCTGTAGCGCACCCTCCCCGCTTGGCTCCTGGGATAGGATTTGACGTACTCATCCTTTGAATTTCCAGGAGCCCTTAATCTTCTTTGACCCACACAGAGCCAGAGATGAGCCTGTGAAAAATCATATGTAACAATTTCTTTAAATCCTTCCCTGACTTTTCTCTATGGGGATTTTGAATCATGGAGTGTTTCTGAGCTGCAGGCACCTTAGAGGTTGTTAGCTCAGGAAGCCGGGGCCTGGCTTCCAGATGTCCCCGTTTTCAACTCGCGCGTTTGGTGTGCAGCTGTGGCAAGGCCGGCAGCGTGCCAGCCAGCTTCGTGCTCCGCGCTTTCACCGGTTTGTCCTGTTTAATCCTCAACTCCACCTTCGGAGATTGGTATCATTGCTCCCATTTTACAGATTAACAAACTGAGCATCAAATGCAGGTAAGTCACTTGTCCAAAGACACCCAGCTAGTCAGAGTCAGGGCCTGTATTCAAATTTACATCTTCCGTGCCCACTATTTCTATTGTCACAAGGGGCAGTCACCGTTACAGAGTTTTAATCATAGAGTTTTCTATGGAACAAGGACTATGTCAGAAGCCAGTGTCAATTGATCAGCAGTCGAACTGTTGATAGTGTCTTCCCCTGAGCAAGGGCTGGGGTTACAGAGGTGGTGGAAGGGGACCTATAGCAGTCTGCTTAATCAACAGTGTCTGAATTTTTAATAACTACATGTATTCATGCATTACATTAATTTAAAAAAAACAGGAAAAATTGACCAGGGAGTAGTCCACTGGCACTCATGTGTCCATACTCTAGTTATATTTATTTATTTACTTTTGAGACAGGGTCTTGTTCTGTTGCCTGGGCTGGAGCACAGTGGCTTGATCATAGCTCACTGCAGCCTTGAACTCCTGGCCTCAAGCGAACCTCTCACCTCAGCCTCCCAAAGTGGTAGGATTACAGTTGTGAGCCACTGCGCCCGGCTCCCCCAGTCTCTCATTACTGAGATGTGCAGGGTATAGGCTTAAAGCTGGAAGCTGTTTTGATGTGCAAGACATTCACTGTAGTGGGATTTTTTTCTTGGCTTTTTGTTAAGGCTTGTCTTAGTTCAGGCTGCTATAACAAAGCACCACAGGCTGGGTTGCTTATAAATGACAGAAATTTATTTCTCACAGTTCTGAAGGCTGGAACTCCAAGATCAGGGTGCCAGCACAGCTAGATTCTGGGGAGGGCCCTCTTCCAGGCTGCAGAGTGCTGACTTCCTGCTGTGTCCTCACATGGCAGGAAGAACAGAGAGAGGCAGGAAGCTTTCTCCTGTTTCTTGTAAGGGCACTAATCTCACTTACCAGGGTCCCACACTCACGGACTAGTGAGACCCCACCCCAAGCACCACCCCAAGCACCATCACATTGGGGATTAGGTTTCAACATATGCATTTTGGAGCAAACAAACATTTAATCCAAAACGTTTCACCCCTTCCCCCCACATCCAAAATACATTCATTCCATCTCAATAACCCTAAAAGTCTTAACTTGTTCCAGCATCAGCTCTAAAGCCTAAAGTCCACAGTCTTATCTGAACATCATCTAAATCAGTTATGGGCGAGACTTGAGGTATAAATAATCTGCAGGCAAAATTCCTCTCCAGCTGTGAATCTGTAAAACCAAACTAGTGATGTGCTTCCAAAGTACAATGGTGGGACAGGCTGAGGATAGACATTCCCATTCTGAAAGGGAGAAGTAGGAAAAAGAAAGGAGTGACGGGTCCCAAGAAAGTCTAAAACCTAACAGGGCACATATTGAACAACATCTTAAGAATAATCCTCCTTGGCCTGTTGCTTTGCTCTCTGGGCCCACGGGGGTGGCCGTCCCACCATCCAGACCCACTGGGGTGGTGGCCCTTCCACCACAGCTCTGCCAGGCAGGAGTCCTGCACCGGGGTCCTACTGGACAGGGGTTGAGTCCCCAACACTTTGGGTGGCCTGGCCCTCATGGCTTTGGACAGAGGTTGGCTGGCTGTGTGAAGCGAGGTGATACCCACTCCCCTCTGAAGCCAGGGACGCAGCCCTGGTGATCTATGAACTGGCTTCACGTCATTCTTTGCTTGTCTTGAAGAATGGATCATGTTTGCAGCCCAAAGCTCTGTGGTCTTTCCTCCTTCTCTGGTTGGTTACTTGAGACTTGTGCCGTAGTCCCCAGCCATCCAGGGATACGCTTAGTAGATTTTTCCAACTGAAGTCTCCTGGGGCCACCTCCTTGGCAGGATCCCTGGCCAGTTAACCCTCACAAGGCCCCATCTGGCCTCACATCCTTTGCCACAAGAGTTTCTGCACACACAGGCTGGTCCAGCGCATCAGCCTCTCTTCTTACAACAGCACTACCCGAGCAGCTGGTCGCCCACAGGCCCCTGTCGTGCAGATTTCACAGGCATGAGTGAGCTGGGTCCTATAAACTCTGGGATGTGGGATGAGCTGTCCTAGTAGTCCTCCTAGAGTTGAGGAAAGGAGGTGGGACTATAGTACACCAACTGCCTCCACACATCCTCTGTCCAGCTTCCCTCTCTCTTGTCCTTTATCCAACCTCAGATGTAGGCCAGAGGTGGGCGCTCAGCCAGGGGTCTTCGACCTCACTGTGGACTGTGGCATTCATTGTCTTGGGGCCTCAGCCCAAACTGCATTTGCGAGAGCTCCATGTAGCATCTACCGAGAGTGTAGAGCAGCTTGGCTGTGACTTGGGTCACAGACTGTGGATACTTCGATATTAGGGACCTTAAATCTTTCACTTTAAGGTGAAAATACTGAGGCCCAGCGATGCTAAACAACTTGTCCAAGCTCACACAGCTCTGTAGTGATAGACCTGGCAGTTAATCCTGAGATCCTGACAACCCTTGTAGCTCCCAATCTCCTGTCAATTATCCTAAATTCTAGCCATGTGATTCCTTATACTTTTTGACTGCCAGTGATTAGGATGTTGCTAGAGAGTCTGTAAGTTGTATGAAAACATTTAGAGATTGTACTTTTTATATTTGCAGTCAAATGATAGAATGGAGGCTTAGTGGCAAACCTGAGCCTCAAAGCTAGGGATCTATGGCAGTGTCAGGGACAAAGCAGAGCATTGCGCAGTCTCCAGGGACCTTCCATGGTACCTGGAAAGCCAGTTCGACACACATACTCTCTAGCAGTGATTCTCAACTAGAGGACATTGGTAGTATCTGGAGACATTTTTGGTTGTCATAACTGGGAGCAGAGAGGGAGCTCTTGGCATCTAGCGGGTAGAGGCCAGGGATGCAGCTCAGCATCCACAATGTGCAAACTAGTCCCACAGCAAGAATCACCTGGCCCAGCACGTCAGCAGTGATGAGAAACCCTGCTCTAGAGCATGAACTGTGCTGTCTGTATTAATGACGATACATCAGAAACTCAAGGTGGAAAAGGTCAGGGCATGAGCTGGAGTGTGACCTATAGACCCCACACTCAGGGCATTGCCACTCTCCCCTTCTCTGCCTTGGTAGCTGGGCGAGGGGGGCTCACACCTGCTCTGTCCTCCCTGCTTGGCAGTGTCATCTGGAAGGGAGTCCACCGCCAAGGTCAGGCTGGATCAAAGGAACTACTATGCCTGGGCAACTCACCAGGGTTGAGAGTATGTTACCATGTGCCTCTGAGGCATCATCATTTGGGTTTACCCTGCTCAAACCCAGACCAGTCACCACCCTGCTTACAAAGCCCCAACTCTGTAACCTTGAGCATTACTGTGGTCCACAGAATTCTAACTCCAACCCACCTCTCTACCCCCTGAACTTCCAGCTGTTCCAGAATATGTCCTACCTTTTTACTGCTAGGACCTTTGGTGTAACTGTGTTTTTTGGGAAAAAAAAAAAAGTGCTTAAAAATCTCAACTTCTCTACTTTCCCAGAAGATGATTTTCTGAAGACAACAGACAGCTGCTTAAATTAATTAAGAGCAGAAACAACACGATGAAGAGTTTCCTCCCTGGCGAGCTGTGGAGGCTGCGAGACTGGATTTTTTTTTTTTCCATGTTGAAAAGGTTGTCTTTCAGAGGACTAAATTGCTAGCATTTTTTGAAGAATGAATCCTTTTGAGCAACATCTTTCTTGAATTCTCAGCTCTCGTTTGACAGAACACTGCAAACAACAGACTTCAGAGTCTGGATTGAAAGCATTTAGCATCTCCCTCTTCCCCCCGCCCCCCTTAATTTGACAGATGACATTGGGAAGGGCAATGGCCAATGGCTCTCAGGTAGTCAGTGGCAAAGTTGGAATGGAAGATGGGTTTGCACTCTGCCAATTTCCTCTCCATCCTCAGTGCTGCGTCTTGGTGGCGTCATTTGCCCTGTGGCATCATTCCCGAGTGCCCTCCCTGAACACAAAGCCCTGCTCCCTCCATCCTCTTTGCTCCCTGCCTCTCCATCCCACTTCCCACCCCACTCTGGGCCACACGGGCTGATGCTACCTTGCTGGAACACTCACCCCACGCTGGGTTGCGTCGCCTGATGATACCTTGCTGGAACATACAAGGCACTAAAACATATCAGAATATTTTGACCAGACAACATCAGATCTTTTTATATCCTTCTCACTGCAATACATGCAGGAGTGTATTTTTATGGTCCAGTAATAGGTTTCTTCAGATTCCTTTATCTCTCTCAAGAGTTTGCTAAAATTACTTTAGTTTGACTTCTGTGTTTTACCTCATTTTCCCCCTTTCTGATCCCAAAGTTTCTCTTTTCTGTTGTTACTGACATGCTCCATCTATAAAGTAAGTATAAAGATGGTGAACCCGCCTGAAGGCAGAGAGTGTGGCCCCGCTCATTTCAGAATAAGATTTATAATGCAATTATGTTCTGAGGGTGGTCATACCTTTGGGAAAAGATGTTTTGATTAGAATTTGTAGCTGGATCCTTCCAGTGAGACCTTTCTCCTCATGCCAGTCTCACCTCCTGTTTTTTAGAGAGTCCTCTATAAGCTATAAAAGCAATATTTTTAAAATCAACAATCCTGTATTATGAATCTTTTTGGAACTGAGAACCTGCAAGCATTCATTTCTTCATTCAGCAAATGTATCCTGAACACAGGCTTTATATCAGGATCTGAGGCTACAGATATGAACCAGACTAGGCTGTATCTTCCAGAAGCCTACAGACTAGTAAGGGAATAAATTCATTTATTCAGTGTGTTGGGTATTATTCTAGGTGTTGGGAATTTAGTGGTAAATAAGACAAATTCCTTGCTGTTATGGAAATTATATTCTGGGGGGTGGGGGAGGGGAGAGAAAGAGATTTAACAAATGGGCAGGCGCATATAAAACAAGAAAATTTCAGGTAGTGGTAAATGCTCTAAAAAGTACAGCTGAGTACTGTGCTAGAGACTAGGACCTATTTTAGGACTATAGTCAGGGAAAGACGTGCTTGTCCTTAGGCTGACACTGGAATGTCAAGTAGTGAGCCTGTCAACATGTGACGGATGGGTGTTCAGGTGGAGGAAACCACAAAAACCCTAAAGTCGATGGAGCTTATTAAGTTTGAGGACAGAAAAGCTGTGGCTTAGAGAGCAAGCTGATGTCAGAGGATCGTGGCATGCTCAGGTATGCGAGGCTTCGTAGGTCAGAATGTGGGATTTGGCTTTTATTCTAGTACAGTGAAATAAAACTATTCAAAAGTTTTAAGCAAGGGAATGAAACGATCTATTTATTTTTTAAAAAGATAAGAATGCCCTAGCTTTGTCAGACTTTAGTATTAAAGTTGTTTCGGCTTCAAAAATGAATTGAGAGCTTTCTAAGCATTTTAGAATAATAGTTATCAAATTCTGTTGTGTGTCAGAATCACCTGGAAGGGAGTAAAGAATACGGAGACCCAGGCTTGTTGGAGTATGACAGGGTCTGGGCATGTTTTTTTCCCAACAAACTGTCCTAGATGCTTCTAATTCATACCAAAGTTTGAAAACCACTGGGTTAGAAAGCAATGCAAGTATTAATGTCTATTATTTAAAGGTTAGTTAAAATGTAGCTACAAGCACATCGGTTCCTGATGGCTTTGTCAATAATAGTCCTTTAAATTATCTTTCAGGTTTTTTCTGTGTCAACTGACCTATTCAACAAAACTATAAAACAACTGCATTCATAAATATAAATGCAAAAATTCTAAAAATTAGCCAATAGGCCCATAATGTATCAAAAGAATAACATGTGATGAGCAGAGTTGTTTTCCAGTAAACTGAGGTTCAATATCAGTGAGATATGTAAAAACATTATGTATTATTTTAACTAACTACATGGTCATAACAACAAAAGCCAAGGTATTTGGTAAAGTTTAGCAGCAATTCCTAATAGCAACTCAGAAAATGGAGACCAAATAAAGCTACTTGAATATGATAAAGAGTAAATATAACAACAGCAACTGAGATATCAACAACTAACAATTGATACAAAATGTCATTCTAAATGGAAAAAATAACATTTCAATTAAAATCATGAACTATATAGGAAGCCTGCTTTTCGGGTCATACTTTAACATGCTCAGGGAGGTTTTAGGGAATATGAAAACAAAATAAAATAAAATAATTGCTACAAACATTTGGAAAGATAAAATAAAACCACATCTTTTAGCTTATGATATATTTTATACTAGAAAACCCAAGAGACTCTAGTGAAACTACTATATTTCTTGTAAGAATATGGTGAGGTGGCTGGATATAGGAGCTATGTACAAAACTTAATGACTTTTATCTCATTTGATAGGGAAAACATTAATTTACATTACTGGAAAATCTAAAGTACTTAAGAGTAAAACAAGAAAGCCAGTAAATCTATGTTAAGAAAACTATAGCAATTTTATTTTTTATTTTTAGTTTTTTTCTTAATATTCCTTCTGGTATGCATCAAAACTCATATTGGACAATGAGTTCTAGGCTGCAAAAGAGGACTTATTTTTTGCACCTGTGTATAAGAACAATCTTATTTAAAGACATAAAATCAGTCTGAACCAAAAATACACTTGTTCTTGGATGTGTGGAACAAGAAAGTCCTAAGTGGAAGGCCTCTCGTTACACACTACTACCCTAAATTCACATTAAATTTTAATGCCATGCCAATTAGAATCCCCCAGTTTTGGAGGAGAGGGGATTTAGACAATGATCATAAGGTTTATAAGGAAGAAAGAAAATATTCAAGAGAAGTGTGAAAAAGAACAGGGAGTAGAAATTTGCCCTACTAAGTATCATTATACCATAAAGCCATTGTGATCAGGTCAGTATGGAGTTAGTTTATGAATGGATGAATACATTAATGGGACATAAAACGGAGAACTCATAAATGTCCTCATACATGTGAGACTTTTATATTAAGAAGTGGTACTAGCACAAGCAGCTATTCATATGAAAAAAAAAAAAGTAGACACCCCTCTTAAGCCATATTTTATTCTACATTATATCCGAAATACACTTAAGATGAATTAAAGACTTAAATAGAGAAAAATCTAGAAAACCACATGTACAATATGAGAGTTGGGAATACCTTTTTAACTAAAATTGCAAACCCAAAAGCTATATAAGAATATGAGGATATATTTGATTATATAAAAATTAAAATTTTGTGTATATAAAAACCCCACAGATAAAGACAATTACCAAGGACAATGCTTTGATATTATTTTTGATAATGAACAAAGCATGAATATTTTTAATATTCAAAGGTCTCTTGTAAGTTGATAAGATAGCAAATGACCATTAATAAAATCAGAAAAAGGCATAAATTTTCAGTTCAGAGAAAAGCAAATACAGTGGCCAGTAAACATATTAAATGATGCTTAACTCTTAGTTAAGGAAACAAATTAAACTGACAATGAGGTATAATCTTACACCCATTGATTAGCAAAATTTAAAGGGAAACATAAAACTGATAGTTGGAAGGGAGGAGAGGAAAATAGTACTTTCAGTTTTGGCTTGGGAAAATGTGAAAATTTACTACCTTTTTATAAAGCGATGAGCAACATCTATTAAAATGAAAACTACATATATCCTTTGTCCCAGCAGACCTACTCCTGGTGATCTTTCTCACAAAGATTAAATTCCCAAGATTTAAGGACTCATGAATAGGGATGATTCATGTGGTATTATTCATAGTGGCAAAGCAAAACAAAAAACAATGTAAAACTGGAAACAAAGTGAATATCTATCAATAAAGTAATGACTGAATAAATTATAGTTGAACGCATACCATGGAATACTACACAGTCCTTAAAAGAATGAGGCTGAGTGTTGTGGCTTCTTCCTATAATCCTTGAATTTTGGGAAGCCATGGAGGGAGGATTGCCTGAGGTCAGAAATGCAAGACCAGCCTGGGCAACATAGCAAGACTCTGTCTTTTAAAAGCATAAAAAAGTTAGCCAGGCTTGGTGGCATGTACCTATGGTCCCAGCTACTCAGGAGGCAGAGGCAGGAGGATCATATGAACCTATGATCATGCCATTGCACTCCAGCCTGGGCAACAGAGCAAGACCCTCTTTCTTAAATAAATAAATAAATAAGCTAGTTAGTTGATTTGAAGGAACTCCCCCTAACTATTGTTGAGTGAGAAAAGCAAGATGCAGTGAAATATATATACCCTAGGGTTCCATTTTTGTAAACCAAACTGACAAAAATGCCTTCTATCAATATATGCATATAGTTAGATATATATGCACGTATATATCTCTGTAGAATTGAAATAATACAGAAAAATAATAACATGGGTGCAGACATGGAGCAACATAGCTTATCAAGATGGGCTACAGAGTGGGGAGGTTGATGGAGGTGGAGGGGAAAATGGGGAACCAAATGAAAAAGATAAAAGGTGAAGTAGAGGAGCATACATATGTATAATCTCATTCACATGAAATTATTTATGTAGGTGTACAAATAATTAAGATATTTTTAAAACAAAGCACATTCTAAAAATATTAAATAGAGAAGAATGGACATCGATGCCAGAATGGAAGGAAAGAGAGCAGCTGCAAGTTCCGCAGGACCCAGCGACCCACGCAGGCCATGGTGGTGGCTGGCACTCAGGGTGGTGGCGGAGCTGGGAGGAATGGACAGACACGTCTTGGAAGTTATGGATCTTCTGACAGATTGGATATGGAGGGACTTGAAAGGCAAAGATGAGACAAGGATGAATCCTAAGTTTTTTGCTTCAGCAACTCAGTGGATAATGGATTCATTTTATTGATAGGAAAGGTCACGTGATGCATGGGTAGGTTGGAGGAAGAAACAAAGGGATCCCTTTGAGGGATGTGTTAAAGTTTGAGATGCCTATTATAGATGTGATTGGAAGGTCAAGTAGTAAAGCCTGCAATCTAGAATTGTCAAGGACTGTCCCTCATTTAGGCCAGTGAGATTGTCGACATCCTCTCCCGACATCCTCTCCCATCTTAGACGGCAGTGAATATGAGGGAGTCATTCACTGAGAGGAAAAGCAAAGGACTTAGTATTTGTTGAGCACTAACTGTAAGGCAACCCTTCACGGCCATTAGTTCATCTAATCCCGATCGCCTCTGTACAAGGGAGCTATTGTGGTCCCCCTTGAGGTGGGTGTGGAGTGCGTCACCCTCACCTGCTTCTTCAGGACCAGGGTGCCCTTCCCAGCAGCCACACTTGTTAGCTGTTGACATCTCACAGCTGAGGCCACTGCGTATGGTTCAACGTCTCCCTCCGCGCGGTCTTGCTTCCCTCGCTCCGTCAGGTGACGTTCCCAACAGCTGCCCCAGCGATGTTCCCAAGAGGAATCCTTCTGCTTACGATTTTCCATTTCAAAGTCTGTTTTCTGGGGAACCTGAACCCCCAAGATCAGTGACTAAACTGAGGCTTAGACTTAGTTCTCCTGAATAGAGTGTCTCCTTGTTCTATGTGACCTGAGAGAGCTTTGGTATGATCGCTGCTAGAAGACAAGCCTATGGTTCTTGGGGATTTGGTATTTTCGACCTGCTGTGTGCTTTGCAGAAGCCTATAATGGGTACAAACAGTCATGAGCTGAGCCACTGTGTGTCTCTCCAGGCCTGTGAGCCCAGATCTGCTTCTTCCAAGAAGTCTCCATGTCCCTTATCAGGGCCAAGGTGGGTGAATGCTTAAATTAGGTCTAGGATGAGCCCCCAAAGGCCTTCCTGGCCAGACTGGATACAGTCAGTGCCCACACCCCCCGCCGCCCCCCCCGCACCTGATGTATGCTATGCATCCTTCAAGGCCTAGGTCACTTGCCATTTCTTCTCTGAAGCCTTCCCACGGGGGCAGAATTAATTAATTCAGTCAACAACACATAATAGTGCAGATCCTCCTAGGTGGCAGGCTCTGGAGATGATGTAATGTTACACGCTCCTCCTGTTCATTCCTCTTATAGTGTGCCTCTTCTACAGCACTCAGCGCAGGTTATAATTATTGATACCTTGGCCTCTCCTGCTGCACTCTGCATTCCTTCAGAGTCACTGGCTTATTGATCTCTACATTGTCAGCTTTTTGTACAGCACCTGGTGCTGGATAAGTGGTGGTTGATTTTCATCTGTTAAAGACTTTAAACTCATCTTTCCTCTGAGTTCAGAAGCCAAATGCTGGAAGGATTGTAACTCTCTTTCCCCCACCCACATTAATACGTTTTGTTTTAGATGTCTCAAAACAAAGAAGACATCATCCAGCAGATATTTTACCCATTAAAGCCACTTCTGGATTTTTTTTTTTTTTTTGAGATAGAGTCTTGCTCTGTTGCCCAGGCTAGAGTGCCGTGGTGTCAGCCCAGCTCACAGCAACCTCAAACTCCTGGGCTCAAGCAATCCTTCTGCCTCAGCCTCCCAAATAGCTGGGACTACAGGCATGTGCCACCATGCCCAGCTAATTTTTTTTCTATATATATTTTTAATTGTCCAGATAACTTCTTTCTATTTTTAGTAGAAATGGGGTCTCACTTTTGCTCAGGCTAGTCTCGAACTCCTAACCTTGAGCGATCCTCCTGCCTCAGCCTCCCAGAGTGCTAGGATTACAGGCATGAGCTGCCATGCCCAGCCAAAAGCCACTTCTGTCTTG
Source organism: Lepilemur ruficaudatus (assembly GCA_963574885.1). Taxonomy (NCBI): domain Eukaryota; kingdom Metazoa; phylum Chordata; class Mammalia; order Primates; family Lepilemuridae; genus Lepilemur; species Lepilemur ruficaudatus. The sequence goes on along the minus strand of CAUYRT010059714.1, from coordinate 3,211 downwards.
GCTCTGAGGATGTTCTCTTTTTGTTCCTAATCTACCGCTTTCACTCCTGCTCTCAGGAGCAATCTCCCCCTCCATCCCAAACTCCCTTCGTGTCCTGATCCACTTTGCTTTTGTGCCCTGCCCCTCTTGTCTCCAGGGCCAACCTCTCCTCCAGGGCATTTGCCCTTTCTCTGGGATGTAGCTCCATCTGTGATCCCTGCCCTTGCTTCAGCCTGCACACCCCCACTCTGGAGCAAGCTCCCTTCCACCCTGCTGCCCTCTGCAGCTCCTGTTGCACCTTTCTTCACCTTTCACCGCATGCTTCTTGAAATCGTAGCTTCAGTCTTTGCTTCCATTTATTCCTCGTTTCACTCTTTGCAATGTGATGTCCTCACTCACAAATTCTATGCACCAGCTCTTGAAAATGTTATCAATAATTGCATAATTTTCAAATTAAGTCTTGCCCTCATTATCTTCACCTGTTTGGGGACATATAAAACTGTTGATCTTTCTTCCTTTGGAAACTCTCTTTCCTTGAGGATGTCTCCAATAGCGGGGCAGAGTGAAAAAGGGCATGGACTTGAAAGTTAAACAAAATGGAATTCACCTTTCAGTTTTATAATAGTAGCTGATGACCTTGGATGGCTTCTTCTCTAATCCTTGATTTTCTAATCTGTAAAATGGGGAGATAATTGTAAAGACTATGAAGAGTTGCCTACCTATGGTGAATTGTGTAATTATTTTCTATATATTACAATGTAATAATAGAAATAAAGTGCACAATAAATGTAATGTGCTTGAATCATCCCTAAACCATCCCTCCCCTCCCCAGTCCATGAAAAAATTGTCTTCCACGAAAATGGTCCCAGATGCCAAAAAGGTTGGGGACCGCTGCTATATGGGATGATGTTTTAGTCAGTTCAGGCTGCTTTAACAAAGTACTATAGACTTGGTGGTTTACAAACAACCGAAATTTATTTTTTGTGGTTCGGGAGGCTGGAAATCTGATACTAAGGTGCCAGTACACTCAGGTTCTGCTGAGGGCGCACAGGGTCCTGGGCTGCAGACTGCACACTTCTCACATCCTCACCCAGTATAGAGACCACTTGCCGGCTCCATGGCCTTTTCTCATACAGATACTAATCTCATTTGTGGGGCTCTGGTCTCATGAAGTAACTACCAATGGCCCTACCTCCAAACTGCCATCACATTGGCGATTAGATTACAACCTATGAATTTTGAGGGGACACAAATGTTCAATTCCTACTGGGTGGTCATGAGATAAAAATAAGATGATGTACTTGCTTGACAGAGAGTCCCTCAGACCACAGAGCTGCCTTAGCAATCTGCCCGACTTCTGCGTCTATGCGCAATTCGGTTCTCTTTCCCTCTCTCCGACTGTAGCTCCTCTTCCTCTCTCCACCCCTATCAGAGATATTCCCAAGGAACAATGTATGAAAGGATATAAAAATGTTCTTTGGCTTTTTAACAAGAATCAGATAGGCAGCTGTGAATTCAAAATTTTTGATGAATAAGCTTTTGAATTTCAGCTTAATTGTTTACCTCATGTATAATTATAACCAGAAGAAAAACTTCTACCGTTTCCATGTTATACCTAAACTCATGCTCCTTTACAACAATTTCTAGTGATTTTGAAACAATGTCTATATCAGGACTCTGATTGTAGAGAACCCATTTAATCTGTTGCCAATTGAACTAATTATTATGCATTCAGAGTGAATGTAAATTGTCTCATGTTCCTTGAAAGGAATTAGGCATGGCTTGATATATTAATGAAATCATTACCATTTTGTTAAACTGCATGTTTTGAGCTGGACTATTCTGTGGCTTATTGAGATGCAGAAAGTACATTCTCTTACGTGCACTGGCACAGTTGATGGACAAACGTACAGCACTTAAAGGCTGCAGCTTTTTGCATGAAATACATTGCTGTACATGTGTGAAATTCTGCATAAAATGGCTGTAAGTCAGGTGGATTTAAATAAAAAGGAGAGAAATCTATGCAAAACCACTTTATATACTTCAGGAAAAGATGAATTTTTATCTGATTCTCAGAAACTAAGGTTGACTTATTTGGTTATGGGTAGAAATAGATTTTAAACTTGCAGCCATGTGAGCCAAGTTTAGGAATACTCTTGCATAACAATTGACATTATTAATTGACTAATTCTTTATTATTTATATATTATTTATTTTTAATTGACATATATATTTATGGGGTACATAGTGATGTTTCAATATATATAATGTATAATGATCAGATTAGTATAATTAGCATGCCAATCATCTCAAAATTTATCATTTCTTTGTGTTGGGAACATTCAATATCCTTCTATTTGAAACTGTATATTATTAACTATAGTCATCCTATTGTATAAACACGAAGGTGTTTTATACCTCACTAGGGAAAAGACAGTCTCTTCAATAATGGTCCTGGGAAATTTGGATATCCATGTATCTTATTTTTCCCTAGTAAGGTTAAAACACAAAGACTCATCCCTCTTATTTTGCTGTAATTTTGTATCATACTTTAACAAATCTCTCCCTTCCCCCACTTTATCCATGATTTCTAGCCTCTAGTATCCTCTGTTCTACTTTTTACTTCTATAAGAACTTTTTTAGCTTCTACATTTGAGTGAGAACACGCGGTGTTTCACTTTCTGTTCCTGGTTTATTTCATTTAACATAATATCCTCCAGTTCCATCCATGTTGCTGTAAATGACAGGATATCATTCATTTTTATGGCTAAATAGTATTGCATGGTGTATATACATCACATTTTAAAATCTGTTTTTCTGCTGTTGGACAGACACTTAGGTTGATTCCATATAATGGCTACTGTGAATAGTGTTATAATAATCACACGGGAGCAGATACATCTTCAATATACTGATTTCCTCTCCTGTGGATAAATGTTCAGTGGTGAGATTACTGGATCATATGGTAGTTCTATTTCTAGTTTTTGAGGAACCTGCATACTGTTCTCCATAGTATTATAGCTGTACTAGTTTGTACATCTTTGCCACCATTTGTTATTTTTTGTCTTTTTTTTTTTTTTTTTTTTTTTGAGACAGAGTCTTACTCTGTTGCCCGGGCTAGAGTGAGTGCCGTGGTGTCAGCTTAGCTCACAGCAACCTCAAACTCCTGGGCTCAAGCAATCCTTCTGCCTCAGCCTCCCAAGTAGCTGGGACCACAGGCATGCGCCACCAT
>CAUYRT010059712.1:0-12309 GCA_963574885.1 Lepilemur ruficaudatus | reverse complement strand
AAAATCTACTCTGTCAAAGTAGTCCATAGAGTACATACATAGTGCTCCAACTGTATCTACTTACAACCAACACTACATTTTAAGTGTATAATTAACTGATTTTCAGTGAATTTACCAAGGTGTACAGTTAATCACATGAATCAATTTTTGAGGAACTGTATTTTTTGTTTTAAAACTTGAATTTTTTGGAAAAAGTAATGACATCACTATGTGAAACTTCATAGAATAATATAGTTGGGTTTTCTTTAAGTAGAAAAATTTTATTGACTCCTTTAATACTTGTTTAGTGTCTTCTTTATTGTGCAGAAGTAACTTGTTTCACTGTGTTCATTGGTATAATGTGTTCTTTGTCTCTTACCTATGCACTTAAGCAACTAAACTCAGCTCGTCTTGAAGGAGATAACATTATGGTAAATTTCTCTTACATGCTCAACTTCCTGCATGTAAAATGGCTGAAGGTTTGTTGGCCTACTGTGTTTTCTACATCTTGATAAAAGTGCCTTCTCTTGCTATTAGCTGCGTGTAAAATTCTAAAATAGTTGAAGCCATGCATTCATTATGTCTAACAAAAATGCAAGGAAAAAATACTAGCTGAAATGATACTGGAACTTGAGGAAAAGAAATTGTGTTTTCTAATTGTAAAATATATTGATTATGCCAATACATATTTTAGAATCTGAATTTATACCTAATACATAGTGCCTTTTTGCACCCACTATAAAATACTAATTTAAGCTGGCACTTGATATTTTGGCAAAGAAAATTAACAAAATTTATTTAGAGAAAAGTATAAGATATACAAATTAACTTTGTTCCTCTGTAGCTTCATTGTTTACCTCATATTCACCCAAACTCAACATAGAATTAATTTTTTCTGCCATTCCAGGCCAAGACAACCACAATAGGTTAGGTATGCCTATAGTGGCCAAACCCATTCTCCATTCAGTGCTAACTCACTTAAGAAAGTTTCAGAATGGTGATAGCCTTGGGGAAGAATAGAGAGTAAGAATTGTTTTATACTATCCAATGTATCTGTTTAGCTCAATTTGGGAAAAATTTTGTGATATTAGATATTTTTAATTTTTGTAAAATAAAATTATAAAATCTGAATGTAGCCAAAAAAAATTTATAGATACAGTGTTTTATATTATACTTTTAGATATATTACTTCCATTAGAAGGGCAAGAATCTGCAGTATAATTAATGATAATAAATTGGCAATTAACTGACTGCTTTTATTCCATGCATTTCCAAAGCAGGAATGTAATCTGTCCAATGGGAAAGATTATTGTACAGAATACATAAAATGTTTTTGTTTTTTGGGGGGGATTTAACTATAATTATTGAAGCCCTGGCTAAATTACGGCTTTCTTTAAATAGCAAGAGAATGCATTCTTTTATTTCCATTGTCCTATCTATATAGGTAAATGAAAAGGGTGAGACTTATATTTTAGTCATTGCTAATTTAGTGTATAAATCATCAATTTTTTTTGTATTAGGTACAAGTATCATCCTAAACAATCAGCAGGACTTTGTTTCATTTGTTAATACTAATGTAATCTACTTATATTAATAGTAAGATATATAACTCTAGTAATTTTAAATTTATTAGATCTCCAGTTTGTTTTCCCCAAAAAGGCTATGTCAGCAGTCAGCTTATGTTAATTCCTGCTTTGCTTTCATTTCCTAAAACTCTAGAATTTATACCTGAATGAGAAATTAGAAATCATTTAGTCCAAATCTCTCATTTTACAGATGAGAAAACTGGAACTAAAAGGTTAGATTTTCCCAATTTGGGAAAAATGTTATTCTTGTTAATTTATAGAATTAGCATAAGATTTAAAAATTGATAGTACTGATACATATAAAAGGCATACTTTTACAGTATGTTAAGCTGTACTGAGTTAGTCACTACTGTGTTCAAATGTGATACTAGAAAAGCAGAGTGTATCATTTGAATTAAAATATTTACATTTTTCTATACTAAGTTGTAGAAAATGTTAAATTCCAACTTTCTTTCATGCTCTATATTTTTCTCTAATTTTTAATGCTGGCTAGATTTGGGCAGAGGAAGTGACAAAAGTAAGTAAATTATTAAACTACAGAATTATGAAACAAGAATTTAATTGTCATTCATTCAGTAAATATTTATTGGGCGACAACTGTGGGTCCAGTCACAGTCTATGTTACCATATCTTACAAAATCTGAAAATTACGAAATGCTCAAGTCTCTTTAGCCAATAGCTTCACAGAGCAGAGTAACAATACTGTAGAGATGTAGTTTGCATATCCCTGATAAATCTTAGATACCTGTTACATTAAGTGTTAATCTTAAAATGCCTTGCTAGAAGACAGTTGAAATATTTAATTTATTCATTGATAACCATTTTTTTAAATGACAGTTTTTAAAATGTAAAGAATAGTTAATACCATGTCCTGTATCTTCAGGCAATTAGACATTTTTGTGTCACACAAATTTTAGATAACTGAGACTTGTTCACTCTAGCACCAAAGTTAATTTTTCTGTCATGTTAGTTGAAAATGTTTGTGAAAATGTACTTTACTGTTGGCTGCATTAAATACAGGATAGCAAATATTTAATTTTGCTTACAGTTAAGGTCATTAATATGAATATTCATTATTGTACTGTGTAACAGTTGGATCTCTTGTTTGTTTTTCAAGTATGTTGTCTCCTCCCTCAGTGTCAGACCGTTACTTCTAGAAGCTGTCCATATGACTGCTTCTAGCAGTCCTTCTGCCTTTGTTACCATTTCTAATGTTCTCTGGGCTGAGGAATCAAGTAATTAAGCAAGAATTTAAGGAATAAAATTATGACTTTAGTCCAGGCTTGTTTCAAATGCTATTTTATTTTAGGTTTTCAGCATTTCTCATTTTAGTCCTCATGTTTGGGCCTACCAAAATCTGACCTCCAGATGAAGATGATGCTGGGGATTGAGGATAGGTGATAACTGTGGCCCCTGACTATTAATAGCTTTATAAACTTCAATTTTTATTTTCTGGCTTTGTAGGATTGCTGATTATACAGTCTGTTCTATACATAGGCAACTTATACTCTCATCTCCCTTTGTGGAATCTGTTCATCAACTTTGTTATAGCTCAGCCCTGCCTTCTGATTTCTCCCTGAACCTCTCTAATAGAAGAGAATATAGGTTAAACAAGAAAACCAGAGTGTCTTCCCCTCTGGTTGTCATACACGTCCACCAAAAATTTGACTTGATTTTTGCAGTTTCTACAAGTTTAGGAAATAGTTGATATAATAAATGGAAGGAAACTCATGAAACAAATGTTTATACTGTTTATGTTAAGCCTAAAGAAATATATCAAAGTGGATTTGGGGGGTTCTTCTATACTTCTCACTTATGTCATTTTTATAATTAAAAAATTTATAAATTTTAAAACTTCATATTCTCAGAATATTTCAAGATTTTAAGCCCATAGAAAAAGTAGGTTACATCAACTAAGATTGTCTCAGCAAATGCCTCAGAAGCATGACTAAAATTTCTCTTTTATAAATACCCTGTTCTAATAACATGGACCAACAGATTCTTGCCCATTTTCCATCGTAAAATAACTCTTCTTGCTTGCCTAATCCATGTTATGCTATCTCATAGTCTAGATCAATTAGTAACAGTAATTTTTAAGAGCAGAAGGCCTTTACCCTAAAATTTTACGTCTCAATTGTAATATTAAGTCAGGGAATGAGATCCTTGAGGACAGAATCTCGGTCGGCCCTTTAAATTTATTGTCTTTCCTTAAACCTTTCTTATCTATCTTTCTAATATGGATCATTTTCTTCCCAAGTACACTAATTATGCTGAACCTAATTTAAATTTCCTTAGCCTCTCAGATTATTATGATCAATTATGTGTGTCAGAAGTATAGATGGCTTGGGACATTTGACTGTGTTTGAAGCCACCCCAGACATACACTGAAACTTATTCAAGAAATGAAATTCCTTCCTTTGTTATCGTTTACCTTTTTTAAATATAAAAATCTAGATTGTACAGAAAAATGACTTCCTAAACTTTGTAACATGGTGCCTTTTTTCACAATTACATATTAAATTTTGCCCAAACCTAGAAGACTGATCCCTTGTCCTTAATGAGATCATTTAATATTTTTTATTCAGTATACTTAGCATTAAAACATTATTTCCACTTCAGTCTCAAGCTTCCTGGTCAGGTTAATCTGCTACCTAATTTACTTGTTTACACCTTGTACAGAAATACTACCATTTAGTAGGCTTTTCTGCCAATTCTACTAAAAGTCATTAAATTGTACTTTTACAATCAAAGACCTACATGGAACTAGCCTGGTTTACTTATAAAGTTCATTTATTTTTGATTTGCTGTAGTTACTCCTATTAATCGAAGCCTTTTTGTATTCAACCAAGCAGAACAGTAAATAGTACAAATGTAACATTGGAGGGATTGGTTTTCCTTAATGCTTTCCTGAGGAAAAACATTGATTCTTTTCTTCTCCTAGGACTTTTTTATGCTTTGTACTAGCTTGCAGATGAAGTTTACTTTAGCCCTGCTATCAAAACACCATCTATTCTGGTTTTAGTCAAGTAAATGTAATTTCAGTTCTTGACTTACTGAGTAATTCAAGTTTATTTCCATAAATCCAATCTAGGGGTTTTAGTAGTCCCTTCTGCCAGGTTTGTTGACTGTGGGATACTATAGCAACTGATTATCTGCTTTGCTGCTACTTCCTTGTTGACTGGCTCACTAGGTTAACTATTGCCACCAAAGAATGAAAGAGAAGCCGGAGCCTGAAAGGAAAAATTTCAGATCTTGTTTTTATGCTTACTACATATTGGAAACATTGTAAATTATTTACATGAGGGGGAAAGCTGTTTATGCTGGAAAAGTAGTAAAAATCTCATTATAATGACATTGTTACCAATGATGATTCCTCATAGGGGATAAGCTGATTATTTTGAGTGGGCTGTGAGGTTTTTTTTCTCCTCCCCACTTATTACCAACCAACTCTGGCTAAATGTTTGAGATGTTTTTTGCCAATATTTCCTGTTTTTAGATCTTGTTGATTGTCAGTGAACTATTTTGTCCCAACACTAAGCCTATACCAGGTGGTTGAAGCCAAAAGTGGTATGCTATTATATATATATCATCTCTTCCTAACTCCAAAGTCCATGACTTCAACTTAGTAGCTTAAAATCAGCCATGGTGGGAGTATTTATACCACAGAAATCTGGCAGTGAGAGCTTTTTTTTTTTTTCCTCAGAGAACAGTTCACCAACACAACACTGACTGAAGGTCAGCCATAAATTGCAGAAAAACTTTTTAAAACCCTAGTATATAGCTTAACATAATTCTGCTTATGGTATATTTTGTGCATAGTTTAGAAAGGAAATTTAAAAGAAAGGTATTTAGAATGTAAGACAGAGAATCCTTTGAAGTCTAGGAACTATGTCCCTAGCAGCAAGTGTTTGGTAACCAAACACAAAAAAGGTAAAAATCCTGTGGCTTCACTCTGAAGTCTTTTGCATTTGAAATTGAAGACTATCTTTAACTTCAAAGTAAAAAACTATAGTAATAATTGAGAAATTTTTTGCAGTAATATTGTTTTATACTTGCTAAACTATAGTAATCTTAAAATTTTATAAAATACTAAAATTTACCAAAATTGATACTAAAAATACATGAAAATATCTTGATGAAGGTACCATAGTTTTTCTAGGCTCTTTTGAGTATATCATTAAGCTTTGGTATTAATAGAGTCTTTTGAGTCAAGTACTGGTAAGGAATCAGTTCTGCTGAAGTTGAGTAATATAGAAAAGCTAAGATCTAGAAACCAGGAATCAATTTAGATACAAGCAAAATCAGGGAATTGCCAGAGTATCACTTGAGCTTTGTTTAGGGGATTTTTTAAACTGTCTAAACAAATGTATATAAGATGGACTAAGTCTTCTAATGAGATTCTAAAACTATGTTCTAATTTAAGTCTGAACAGGAATTAAGAATAACTCAAAGTGAATTTGATCGCCAAGCAGAGATTACCAGGCTTCTGCTAGAGGGAATCAGCAGTACACATGTAAGTGTTCATTTATTGGAAATTCATTTGGAACAAAAGTCCTGAGGCAATTTGGGGAGGAAAAACTGAACTTCCTTTTCAGTCATTTATCAAGAAAATTTAAATTGTGGCATTTTCCAAGATATGTGAAGAAATATTTTAAATTTTTGTTTGTACCTCATCACCTACCTCTCCCACCCTCATCATATCTACTTGTTGGGATTTACTGGCTAAGCAGAGTTTGTTACTGTAAAGAGATAGTCTTAAGCCTTGTAGTAAGATGCTAGATATTGGTGATGCTCCTTCAGTGCAATGTTGTGCCCTGTCTCCCCTTTGCATTTGCCACCTTAAGCAGATTATAGAACTAAGAACTAACTATAACTTTCTTTTGCAGGCCCATCACCTTCGTTGTCTGAATGACTTTGTAGAAGCCCAGATGACTTACTATGCACAGTGTTACCAGTACATGTTAGACCTCCAGAAACAACTGGGAAGGTGATAATTTACTTTTCACATGTAAAACTCCTGATAAGAGAAGAAGTTCCAATTTTTGCATGTGAACTAATAGTAGGAATGAAGATTAGAATTTAAAGGCTTTTTTGAATTAGATTTTTTTTTTCTTTTTTAGGGAAGTAATTATCAGACTTCTGAGGTAGCAAAATATTTTGAACTGTCTGGCACAAAAGAATGTTAACAGAGATGAGATGATTATTTAAGTAAATACCTTCTTAATGCTCTATAAAGAACACTTGAAAGTGTTTGATTTACTTTTCTCTGGCTACTGAATACTTTTTGCTGTAGGTTGAAGATATAGTTGCATTGACACTTAGTTACCCATAAAGATAAACTAATTTATACTTTTTCATTACTTACTATATTAGGAAAAAAACATTTTAGAATATTCTGTGAGACTTCATGTCCACTGATGTGATTGAGTATGATAATATACTTTAAAGCAAAATGATAGTATGTAAAGCACACATAGCCCAATCATTCATTCATCAAATATTTGTTGACTGCCTACCATGTGCCAAGCATTACTTTGTATTCCAGGGTTATATTAGTAAACAAAACAGGCAAAAATGCTTGGCTTTATGGAGCTCACATTATAAGGTGACACTAGAAATAAAATTATGTACATGGGGCAAGGATGATCTCCGTTCTCACAACACTTAGTCTAGGTAGAAATACAGACCATTGGTGGACAGGCCACGGGATAAGCAGAAAGGTGGAAGTACACAATATTGTGAGGGCATCTACCTGTGACTTAAGTACCTCTAACAAAGTTTCCCAGATGAAATTATCTTAGTAGGAATAAGCTAGATGATGAAAGGGGCACAGCTGAACATTTTCTAACCAAAGGAAGAACATGTAAAAAAGGCCCAAGGAAAGAGAGTAGTATGGTAAGTTCAGGGAGCTGACAGTGAGTGGTTCATTCTTGTTGGATCATCGAGTTCAAGTTAAGAGTAGACTGGTAGTTGAGTCTAGAGGAGCTAAGCAGAGTCATACCATGAATGGCCTTTAAAGTAAGTTGGTAAGGAGTTCGGGATTTATATAGAAAGAAACCATTAAAGCAGGGGAGTGATATGTGTCATTTGAAGGAGGAATATCAAGAATAATTTTTCCAAGAAACAAGGTAAAAAAAATAACTTTACTCTTCCTTTCTGCCCATTAATCCTTCAAAGTTAGGCCTAGAACAAAATTAGGCACATCCACAACCAATTTTTGGATCTTAAAAATGAGTTCTAGCCTAATGTCATTAGTTATTCTAATGGAATTTACAGAAGGATTTACATTTGTGTATATTAGAGGTTTTGTTAGTGATATTAGTATCTGAAGGCAGAACACCACTTTATCTCCACATCATTACAACTATTTTAAGTCCAAGAAGCCTTACTACTTCCTTCCCACTTTGTCCTGAAACTCTGGGAGTGTAGCAAAGGGGGTTGCTCTTGTTACCATTCATATTTGCATTCTACTTTAAAGCCACGCAATGCTTGAAACTCAGCCATATAAAAAATATCTAGTTATTGCTGCACTTCAGGATAAGTTCCAACATAATAAAGTAAAACCAGTGCTTTAATTCTAGAAAAGAAAGTCTAGCTTGTCTCTCTGCCCTCAAAAAATTATATTACTGCTAAGGACCAATGACAGTAGAAGAAATTTCAACCCTTTAATTTGTTTAAAGTTATGCTTTTTCAGACAGTACAATATTCAAATTTAGAACTTCACAAATCGTCCAGATCCACACCAACAAATTTAAAAGCTATTTATGAAGAGTAGAAACAGGTTGTATTGTTAATAGTTGTAATAGCAGTACCAACAAGCAGTAGTAGTAACAGCAATCATTTCTGTAGGGCTTATGTTGTTCCCAGGCACTCTTCCAGATATGTGTGTTATTAACTTTATAATTCTCACCACCAAATGAATTGGGTACTATAATATTCAGATGTCAAAGATGGGGAAACAGAAGTACTTGTCACAAGATTAGTAAATGTATTTTAATAATTGGAAGGCTTTTACATATCAACCTAGTGGTGGCTTAATTGATTGACATTATTACAGTATGAGTAATTTCTATGATTTTTTTTAAAAAGTTCTTAGAAGGTAAAAATGGCCTTGCAGTTTTTTGGGTTTTTTTAATCTGTATAAAATTGACTTAGGTAGACTTCAGTGGCTAAGCGAACACTAATTATGCTAGGAAATTTAAAAGTAAAATTCATGGTATAAAAAAGCCATGTGTGTATATACATACACATATAAATGGAAAAAGAGCTTATTTTTTTCAGAAATGTATGTATTTAATCATTGCTGAGGAACCACACTCACTGAGGAAGGGATGCTAGGAAATGTGGTCTTAATTTTAGAGAGTAAAACCTGAATTAGAAATTATTTCTTTTTATCATTAGAACACTTTATCCATCAGAGAAACAGCTACTTTTAATTGTTAAAATGCACTGTTTTAGGCATGGAGGATACAGTTAAAATAATCAAAATCCATGGCTTCATGGTACCTACATTCTATTTGGAGGTAGCAAGCTTTTCTATTTTTCTCTGTCACAGAAGATGCATGGATATTGAGTAGGTAAATAGGGAGGTTTTTACTGAAAGTACAGTGAAGCGTGAGGGGCATCAAAGATGAGGGCCATACGTAAGGGGGTGATTATAATAATTAACTGTGGACATGAAAAGAGTGTTGGCAGAAAATCATTATGTACATTATATAGTATATTAGAAGGTGATAAATGCTATAGAGAAAAAGCAGGGAAATAAGTATGGTGAGGATAGAGAAAGATGTGAGAAAGCAAAGCATGCAGCCATCTGAGAGGAGACGCTCCAGGAGAGGGTGCAACAAGTACACAGACCCTGAAGCAGAAACATAGCTGGCATGTTCTAGGAACAGCAAGGAGGGCTTGGCTAGAAATGAATAGAGGAAACATGTAGGGCTTTGAAAGCCACTGTGTTTAGACTTCAGTCTATACTCAGAGATGAGGAGCCATTGGAGAGTTTTGAGCTGAGAAGTGATGCCATTTGATTTTAGGCTTTAACAGGATCATTCTGGCTGCTGTATTGAGGATAGATGTTAGTGGGCATGGGTGGAAGCTGACAGACCTGTTTTGAAATTACTGCAATGATTTAGTCAATAATCTAGTTAGAAAATGATAGTGGTTTGGATCAGGGTGATTATGGTAGATGTGATGGAAGTGGTCAGCTTCTGGGCGTGTCTTAAAGTTAGAGCCAGCAGGGTTTGCTGACAGACTGTGTGTGTGTGTGTATAGGACTTGAGTCAAAAATTACTGCAAGTTTTTGGCCTGGGCAACTGAAAGAATGGAGTGGTAGGTATGAAAATGGGGAATGCCACAGGAGGAGCAGGTTTCAGGGATTGGGCAAGGGAGAGCAGATTAGGTATATCAGAAGCCCAGTTTTAGACATGTTAAGTTTGAGATGTCTATTAAATCTTTAAATGGAGCTATTCAAATTTAGGATATGCAAATCTGGAGTGTGGGGGTGGGAGAGTAAATTAGAGTTATAAATTAGAGAGTCCCATCAGCATATCAAAGATCTTCAAATCTGTGAGATTAGATGACTCACCAAAGGAGTAAGTATAGAGAAAAGAAGATGACGAAGGACTGAGCCCTGTATACTCCAATATGGAGAGCTGAGGAACCAGGCGAGGAGAATGGTCAGGAGTGAGCAGTGAGGTACTACGTAAACCAAAGGTGTGGCCTGGAAGTCAAGCGAAGAACATGTGTGAAAATGGATAGGTGTGGTCACTGGACAAGTCAAGTGAATTGAGGACCAAATTCACCATTGGATTTAGGAACACTGAAGTCATTGCTGACCTTGACAAGAGTAGTTTTGGTGACACAGTAGGGTAGGGACAAAGTGTGTTTGTAACATACGAGACTGGGAGAAGAGGATAGTGACAGTAAGTTTAGGTAAATCTTTCAAGGAGTGTTGGTGTGAAGAGAAACAGAAATGGAACAATAGCCAGAGGAAAGAGTGGAGTCTGGTGATTTTTTTTGTTTTTTTTTTTTAAGATAGGAAAAATAAGAGCATGTTTGTAAGCTGATGGGAATGGTAGAAGATGTGGAAATTATAACATAGGAGAGAAAAGGAAGAATTGCTGGAATGATATCCTTGAGAGGTAAAAGGGGATGAGATTTTGTGCTCATGTGGAAAAATCAGCCTCAGGCACATAGACAACTCATCTGTAGTAAGAAAAGAAATGACAAAAAGCATGGTCATTGCCTGGTTGGTTTTTTTTTCCTCTCAGTTATAAGGAAACAAGCTCATCAGCTGAGTGTAATGACTAGGGGAAAATTGCTGGAATTTTGAAGATGGGTGAGACAGTATGAAATAGTCATCAGGAGAATGGAAAGTGAAAGTGAACGAACAAACTAGAGAAATGTGTAATTGCCAGGCAGTATGATGTACCTAATTATAAATTGAATGTAAAACCAAACAGCAAGCTTTTCTATTTTTCTCTGTCACAGAAGATGCATGGATATTGAGTAGGTAAATAGGGAGGTTTTTACTGAAAGTACAGTGAAGCGTGAGGGGCATCAAAGATGAGGGCCATACGTAAGGGAGTGATTATAATAATTAACTATGGACATGAAAAGAGTGTTGGCAGGATCATAGGTCTTGGTAGGCTTATTTAAGTGAAAGTACTAGAAATAAAAAGGTGATGGTCAGAGAATGGGGATGGTAGAAATTATGATTATTGGAAGGGTTGTAGTTACTGGAATTCATAAGGTCGTCTAGATGTGACCAGGGGAATGGGTGGCTGAAGTAGGATAAGGTAAGGTGCAGAATCACTAGAAGAGTCAGTGGATCAAAGAGGCTAAAATGTTAGAAGAATTGTCCATATAGATATTAAAGTCACCAAGAATTAAGTAAGACATAGTGAGCTGGGAATGAGGCATCTGTAGATGATTACAACAAGAGATAGTGGATAAGTATATAAACAAATAACATGAAATTCAAAGATTGGGTAGAATTGGTTACAAGGAGTCTAAAAGTAGGAATGAAGAGCATGGATTCCTACTCCATTTATCTCTGGGTTCAGTGATAAAAGAGGAACACAGGAGATAAACACTAGCATAAGAGGGTGAAGGGAAGGTTTAAAGATACAGGGATTGTGCTGATGGCTGATTTCCAGATGGCACAATGGTCAGAAAGAGAAAAGGGGAATTTTATTTTCTGGCACGATGGATTTCATCCAGCTTACTGTGTGAGAGGCCTTTTATAGTTTAACTAATGAGTTTATTAAAACATAAATAAGGATTTTCATAGATAATTTTTAACCTTAGAAATGGTTGAATTAGAATGATTATAGGCCAACTGTTTTATACTGTTTTCCATTTAGTAGTATTGGGGAAACAGTAGCCTTCAAATAAATTGAAAATTCTAATAATCTTCAAATTGTTTATAAGCACATTAGTCACAGATTTCACTGATCTCTAATAAAACTTTTCTTTTTTTCCTAAAAATAGAATAAATGAACATGTGAAATTTGACCTATTCTCCCATTGAGTCTTCTATTTCATTATGAAATTATCAGTCATAACATATTATTTGGATGTCTATTTCCTCATTTGTCTGTATGTCCTTAAGGGAATGGTATCTTTTTTGAGACAGAGTCTCCCTCTGTCACCCAGGCTGCAGTGCAGTGGCATCATTGTAGCTCACTGCAACCTCAAACTCCTGAGCTCAAGCAATCCTCCTGCCTCAGCCTCCCAAGTAGCT
>CAUYRT010059709.1:0-15075 GCA_963574885.1 Lepilemur ruficaudatus | reverse complement strand
GCCTGAGCAAGAGCGAGACCCCATCTCTACTAAAAATAGAAAGAAATCAATTGGACAACTAAAAATATATAGAAAAAATTAGCCGGGCATGGTGGCGCATGCCTGTAGTCCCAGCCACTTGGGAGGCTGAGGCAGAAGGATCGCCTGAGCCCAGGAGTTTGAGGTTGCTGTGAGCTAGGCTGACACCACGGCACGCTAGCCCAGGCAACAGAGTGAAACTCTGTCTCAAAAAGAAAAAAAAAAAAAAGTAGTAATCCTGAAGCTGGGATGTATTAGGAATCTATTGCCACACTAGTACTGTGTAACAAACAACCACAAAATCTCTCCAGCATACAAAAGCAAACATTTTTTGGCCATACATCTAGGGTGGTCAGCTCGGCAGCTCTGTCAATCTTGACTGGGCTCACTCATACGTCTATGGTTTGTCTGACTGGTGGCTGATTTAGGACGGCCTTGGCCAGAGTGACTCGGGAGAGATTTAGGACTATATCAGTGTCTTTTATTTTCTAGCTCATGAGCCTGGGTATGTTCTCAGGGCAATGGCAAAAGAACAACACAACGAGCAGAAACACAGAAGTGCTTTGCCAAGCTTCTGGCAAACATCCCATTAGCCAAAGCATATCACATGTTGAAATTCCAGAACTCGGAATCAAGAAGAAGGATGGGGTTAAGAGTTGAGTTCACTAATATCCACCAGTTGGAACATCAACCTATGTTTTCTGATCCTAATCCAATTTCTTTTTACCTTTCTAATGTGTATAGCTCCCAAACCGAAGCTCAATTTAAGGGAAATAGCTGGCCCTTAAAGAATAAATGTGATTTCTACTGAGATGTACTGCATGACAGTTAATTTGGTCATTCTTTATTTTCTCCTTCACTCAAAATGTGTATTCCCTGCTGTATGCTAGACACTGTGATGAGAAGCTTGTTACATATAAATGAATAGAGCAGTCACTTCAGCTTTTTTTTTATAATCGTATATTAAACCCTTGTGTTTAAACATGTTAGTATAAAAGTTCATCTATTTAAGACTCCCAGAATTCGATATTCCAATATCAGCACCTGAAAAATAAAGGGAAAACAGGTTGCAGTTCAGTTGAACGGTTCTGCTCAATTATCCCACATAGCTCCTGCAGCAGCTGCCGCATTCTTCATGGTCTCTCACACCAAATGCACCTTCCATTCTTTCTCCTCCGAGCCCTGAGCCTACTCATAAAGAAAGCTCTTTACCTGCTGCAATATGCCTGCAACTACCTCAAATTAGAAAATTAGTTTCTCGTGTTGAATGGGTCAGGTGGAAAAAGTAGGGGCATTTCTCTGCAGGTTCACAGATAGAATGCCATATGCATCAGCATGTGAGAGCTGGAAAGCACATAGGATATTCTAGTTCAGACAGTTTCAAAATTTGCGTTATTTTCATTGTAAAGCAGTGGAGCTCCCTCTTTAAATTTTCAAATGAAATCTTTTGCAGGGCCCATGACTTAGGGTACATAAAGGCAGGCTTTGTGTGGTTCTATTGGAAGTAGAGTGTTCACAGCCCTACCCTCTCAGCTTGGACCAAGCTAAAGCTGATGGAAGCATTCTGAAAGAATTCAAGTTTTCCTTGTATAACCTTTGTCAATTTTGAAGAGCCTGTTCTCCCTGCCTCCCACCCTGCCATAGCACTCAGAGTAATGCTAATATGTGGCATGTATGTTGCCGCCCCACCACCTGTCCCCACGCAAACATGACTAATCAAATGCAGCACTATTTCTTACTGACCCTGAATTTGGTATCAGAATTCTCAATATGAAACTCAAGAGGTTCACTATTTATCAGCATAAACTGAAGTTTGCTCTCAAAATGAAGTCTATTTACAACCTCTATGTGAGTCTTTCTGTTCACATACACACATAGGCATCTTTCTTAGACACATATTACTTGTTTTATATTAATTACTGATGTTCCCTGGCTATCCACTCAGGGGAACAAGCTATGAGTGCTGTAGAGGTTGAACTAGGCAATTACACAATCAGCTCTCAGAATCTCAACTGCTCCCCTTACCCAGGCAAATTTGGTCTTGAGAAAACATCTTCTAGCCACAGTCTAGCAATTCTGAAAAACAAATACTGGTGGATGTGCGGGTGTTTGGAGAGTAATTAGAAACCAGACCTTGAGAGATCTTCACTAGTTTGTTTATATTAATAATACTCAGAGGCTGACTGAGGAGACATTATTTCCTCTTTTGGGGTACAAATCATTTTGTATTAGAAATGACATTTGTATCAAAACAGTTTATAATTCTACTTTCCAACTATCCAAAAAGTATTTTTATCACTCTGTCCCTAAAGTAGTCTGAACTGAGAGAGTAAGAAGAAGTGAGTGGCATCTTAGTGAATTTAAGGTCTGGACATTATCTTTGAACGTCTTTATTTTCTCACATCAGTTCCTCTTTCCAGATCTCCTGACTGCCTAGTTGCAAAATTATGGGCTTTGGAGTTAGTTAGACCAAGGTCCACCTCTAAGTGTTCTATCTTTGCTTGCTACATTGTTTTACTATTTTGGGATCTCAGAAAGTCCTATGATCCTAAAGTTTCAAAGTATCAGTGCGGTGGTGCAGTAGCTCTGAAGTCAAGAGACTGAAATTCTAGTACCTGATGCATTCCTTAAAGGTCCCTGTGAACTTCAGTGTCTTCATTTATCAAAGACGATTGGGTTTGATATGCCGTGAAGCAGCCACTAGAAGTGCACCACTCAGATTTTCCATCAAGAGAAAACTCACCATTTGGCTAAAGAGTGCAGTTCTTCCCATCTGCCTTAGCTTTTGATGTGAGGCTAGCAAATCACCAGCAGCCCCAGACAGTGACTGAGCACAGTGGGGGTACTAGAGCCTGACATTTCTATTTCTAAAGGAGAACACAGTTCTTTAATAGGCAGTGTTTGCTCCAGAGCTTCCTTTTAGATTGTCTAAGACATTGTCAGAGCGGCATCATGGTCTCTCCCTGCCCAATGCTGTTCTTCTCCTTTCCTTTCATAGAAGTCAGACCTGAAGTGCAGTTTGAAGCTTTCTCTGCCCATTCTGCCTTCCACTCCCCTTCATCTGTTACTGGTATTATCCCCCTCTCTCCCCAATAAACCCCTTGCACTCCTAACTCCATTTCAAAGTCTGCTTCCTCATAGACCCAAACAACACATCAAAACATACTATAATAAATATTGCAAGTCGATAATCTTTTAATAAATGAGATAATGTTAGAGTGATTCCGCTTTCTCTAACCTTCATATTTGGCATTTTAGCAATAGATTTGGAGAGGATGAGTTAGATTCCTAGGAAGATCACACTCTCAGTTTGCGTGGAACAGAGCCAGTTGACACTTGTTTTTTTTTTTTTATCCCTTTTGACCTCATATTTGCTACTATAAAAATTGTTTTGGAAACCATACATTAGATGGTCTCCCTCATGATACTGGATAGCATCTACAAGTCCTTCAATTTCTAAAGTTTAAAATACTCCCACATATTTCCAAAATATCTTAACATATTCATCAGTGTGATGATGCTCCCATTCATTCATGTATTCATTTGATTCTGGAAATAGTTATTAAGTTTAATTTAGCACAGTATTATATGCTCAGGACTTTGATAAAAGACAGTAAATACTTGGGTGACATTTTAGGTCAAGTTGCATTTTGGTGGCAAAAAGATTCATTTGAAAGATCAATTTTTACTTGATTTTCTCATTCACAAAGAACATTCATAATGGCTAGTCTACCATGACAGCTACTTCCTCCAGTGGGGATGACATGCTCCCCTCGGGAAAATCTCTCTGGGCAGCTGCAGCTGCAGTGCAGGTTGCTGACTTCAGCTAGATAATATTCGACAGATTGAAAGCTCATAGGTGCCTGAAGTATACCAGAAAACATTTGTCTTTCTTAGTAGGAGAATTGGAAGGATTTTAGTTGGCTGTGCTGTTTTTTTCACTTATATATGTTTTAATAGAGCATTTCTGTACTAAAAAGTTAATGTTACCAGGATAGTTGTTCTGTTATGTATTAAAGCATTATAGATGTTTCACTTTACTCTTAATTTTTAATGCAAATGCATTAAATAGAATATTTGCTTCTTTTAACAAGTCAAGACAGTCTGAAATGGCCTGTTTCTCATGGTTGAAAAGACCTGCTTGTGTCTACCTCTGCACACTTCCCCGTTTGCCCTTGCCATGGCAAAGTCTAATAAGCAAGGTTAAAATGGGTTATGACAGGGAACACCCATTTTAAACATGATGGCACAATTGTTTCTGAAGTCAGTATCCACTTAGCGATCTCAGAGCTAGGCTGGATTCTATTTCAGGCGAAAAAAGGTGAAAAAAATAATGCATGTCAAGAGATGAATAACCTGAAGATTGGTCACTTCAAAGACTACATCTCTGATTATTCCCTACATTTAAATGCTCTCTTTAAACTAAGAGGTGGTTGCAACTAAGATAGTGGCATACACGATTGTATTTCGTTGTTGTTTCTGCCACCTCCTGGCCTCAGAGAGCTCTGAATTTCTACTTAGGGCACAAAACCCAAAATTATTGGTGTTTATTGTGTAATAGGGAGACATTTTAAAAGATTTTTAACATCAAGAGGTACCAAGGTTGGTTATTGCTTATATCTTTCAAACAGTTGCCTTAATAGATTTTGTATAAATAGCACTTTGATTATATAACAAATGCGAGTTGCTCCACAGAATATGAGATACAAATAATGTCACATTTAATTATTTTCCTCAAGTTCACTAAAGTCAGCTTCCAACCGAATTTGTAAGGTCAATATCACCCATTTTGGGGGATATCCCTTCACATCCCCTATAAAATCATGGTTCAATCAGGAAAACAGAAATCATTCTAGATAATTCTAGTGGAAAAAGATTCAATGCAGGAAAAGAGAGGCTTCCACAACATTTGTAGGGCTGCTAGCATCAGGCAAACAAAAATTGCAGGGATCAGAGGGGAGGGCCACTGATGACCTCAGCCAGCTGCAGGATCCACGTGGAAGACTCTTAGAGGATTCTTAGCAGTTGTCAAAGCCCTGCCTGCAGCCTGGTGCGGTGGCTCACGCCTGTAATCCTAGCACTCTGGGAGGCTGAGGTGGGTAGATTGTTTGAGGTCAGGAGTTCGAGACCAGCCTGAGCAAGAGCGAGACCCCATCTCTACTAAAAATGGAAAGAAATTAGCTGGACAACTAAAAATATATAGAAAAAAATTAGCCGGGCATGGTGGCACATGCCTGTAGTCCCAGCTACTCGGGAGGCTGAGGCAGAAGGACTGTTTGAGCCCAGGAGTTTGAGGTTGCTGTGACAGAGCAAGACTCTGTCTCAAAAAAAAAAAAAAAAAAAAAAAAGGCCCTGCCTGCTCCAGCTCAGTTTATGCTTGCAACTTCTTGGAAGAGAATAATGGCTTTCCCTTTCATTACATTTTCTAAATCTCACACAAGTCCCTTTCTGTAGTGTCATCTGAGCTGGAGAACTTCTGGCAAGAGGATCCTGAAAATATTTCTAGCACATACAGAAGGGTAGGAAATGATACAGAATCAGCATAGACAGCATCTGGCACAGTATTACAAACCTGAGGGGCAAAAATAGCCCCAAGAAGATGGTCTCCCATATTTCTAATTCTGATCATGGTAGGCTATGGTTTCTTAGTCTGTGACTGCTTTCATGGCCATTACCTTATTGCTACCCCTTTTAACTGCAGAAAGCCTCTCCATTTATATGCCAATTTTCCCCAGGCTTGGAAAACCTGGCTCAACTCCCTTTCCAGGTGAGCAAGATCATTCCAATGATGCACACCTTTCTAAATTCTCTCCCTGCTAAGCTTGGAAATTGGCCCATCTTGCAGGATCCCTGAGCTGTGGAGCTATGTCCCACCCTTCCTAATAGAGTCTCCATCATTGCCTGCTGCACCAGAAGGCACTCAGGTCGTGCTCCATCCCTATCCTTCAGTATTGCAAACGCTCTATTGTTTTCCCTATACCTCAATCTTGAGGTTACATCTAATACAGATTTTTTAAAAAAATTTTAAGGCACAAAGATTTGTTCTGACTGCTTTAGTAGACAATAAAGCTTAATTGCATCTACGGGCTTCTAAGCCTTCTCAACACAAAATTCTGTTTTAAGGTAGACTTCTGCTGCCACCCACACAAAAAAACCTCTTCTTCAGAGCCTTGGAACTCAAAAGCTGATTAGTCTCCAGTAGAGGAAAGGAGACCCCAGACCTTAGGAAGATAAAAGCCTGGCTGGCCTCATGGTGGGGTAAAAAGCAGTTTTCATTCCTTCGCAATGAATCTCCAGCAGCAGGAATACAATGCTGCTTCTCTGTAGGTCACCCCTTCACATTACATTTGCAATAAATCAACCAGCCACACTTGTTAGAGGATTGTCTTTTCCTGCAGATGCTAAAAAAAAAAAAAAAAAAAAAACACTCCTCTAAGAAAGTCACTGTGGATTGCGGACCCTGTCTGTCCTCATGGAAATAAGCAACCATTAAATGAGGATGGATTCTTGCTCTATGCTCACCTCATCAGAAAGAAATGAAAGTCCAGCAATCTCCATGTGTGAATATGAAAGGAGAGACAAGGATGTCATTGCATGTAGGTGGGAGTTAGACATTCTGAGCCACCTAACTCGTTGCTCATTCTAGGTTTGAAGGATGTACTCTTAGAACTCCTGCAGATGAGATGTGGTTGTGGCTCGAGGTAGGGGCTGGAGAGAAAGGGAGGGGGACAATGATAGCACAAGCAAGCACGTGAAGGAGTTCAGGGAAATTCATCCCAAAATATCACTTCCTGGTATAATGAGTATTTTGAATTAAAAACCCTTAGATATCAGCAGGCTTTGGAAGAGACTTTTCCTTATCTATGTAAAGACAGAGGGGGCCTGCTAAGGAGAAAAATTGTCCTTGTTCCCCTCTCTGTTGTCTCATCATCTATTATGGGAAAGAAGACCAAGGATGTAACCACACCTGAGGAGATAACACTGCCTTTTACAAGATAACACTGTGTCCAGGGATCATTTAAATTCTGAGAAACCTATTTGCAAGTTAAATTCTGTTTCCCCCATCTAATCATTCTCTGTGGTAATCATTTGTTGCCCCTCAGTAGAATTCTTTTCTCTCCCTCTACCACTTCCATAACCTGTTTTACCAAGATCCAAGCCACCATTCTTTTTATAACCTCAAGAGGGTATATAAACTTCTGGACCCCACTGGGATATTGGACAACCACTCTGTGATTCTCCTTGTATGCATGATAAATAAATTGGTAAGTCCTTTTTCTTATTAATCTGCATTATTATGAATTGATTTTTCAGGGAAACTTTAGGGGACCGAGGGCCTTGGTCCCTACACAAACAAGAAGGAGTTGATGGGTATGGAAAACAATATCCTTGGGGTAACTAAGATGCTGAGGAACATTCAGGCATGAGAAATTAGAATCCTGAAAGTCATATATTAGTTACTGACCAAAACTGACATACTATCTCCAGCAGGATGAGACAAATAAAAAGAATATAGAATCAAAAACTAGATTAGTTTATAGGCATGGCCAGGTGCAAACTCCAAGACCAAGCCCAGACTTGAAGCTAGGCAGTGGGCTTCAAAGAGTCTAATTCAAACCTTTGGGGGTGTCCAGATGGATGAAATAAAAACTATAGTGGAGAATCACAGAACAGGGCATATGTAGAAATCTGCAGAAGGAGGTAATCCCTAACCAGAAAATCCATTAGTATAAAATAGGACTTCAGTCCCTTGGCTGGAGTGCAGAAAGAGATTATCATCTCTGGGAAGATGAGGCAGATATAACCAAGATGGAAAGTCATGCCTAGAGGGTTATGGTATAGGGAAGATTATTGGTTCAGAAACTCATAAGGTAATTTATATAATAATGGAAGTGTGTAAGATATCCTGAAAATAAAGAAGAATTCCAGTTATGAGAAACAGAAATAAAGCCAAGATTAAAATAATAGAACCAATAATAATAATATTAGCTGTCATTTGTAGACATATTACCAGGTTTCTGTCACTCTGCTATGTCTTTTTAATATCTTTTTCTTTTAATGATTACAATTATTAATGAGGCAGGTCTTATTGTTTAATTTAGCAGACAAAGAGACTGAGCCCCAGAAATTAAATTACCAAAATCACTTAGCTAGTAGTGCCATGAACTGAACTCAGGGATCTTTGATTTTAATTATAATTCACTGGCAAACATAGAATTGAACTTGATTTTCTTCAATCCTTACAGTGTCTGAGGTATTTTCCAAAGATGACCACAACATTATCTCCTATTCCATATGGTTTCCTACAATGTGACTTTGCCACTCCTCCACAGTGAGGTGCAGTCTATTTCTCCACTGTCTCAAAACTGGCATAGAATATGGCAGAGGTGATATTGTCCCAGTGATAGATTTAGTTCCTAACTAGCCTGGCAGTTTTCACTTACGGTCTCTCAGAATGCATGCTCTTGGTTTGCTCCATCTCAGAGTATATCCACCATGTTTTTAGAAACCTAAGGCACATGGGTAAAGTCATATGTAGCTGCTCCAATTCACTGTCCCGGCTGAGTTGGCTGCTGTCAACCAGCGTCAGCTGCAATTGAGTGGGTTGTCTTGGGAGTCTAGACCAGATGGACCTTTAGATGACTCCAGCCTCAGCCAACCTATGACTGCACCCACATGAAAACTGCTCATCTGCGCCCAGAACCAGGAGAACGAATAATACATTGCTCTTTCAAAGCACTAGGGTTTGGGACAGTTTGTTTTACAGCAAAAGATAACTGGAATACTGCCCAAGGTCAAATGTGGTCCTAGCTCTTGGGCTGAGGCTGAGCCTGAACATGAGAGTTAAGTAGGTCTAGGTGTGCGGGGAGAATGAAGACAGAAAATTAACTATACAACATTAGTTACTCTTAAGTTTGGGGTAGAGAATGAGTAAGATGATTGCGTAACATGAGGTTTTGTACCTGTTAGTTAGCTCAGCTTTATTAGTTGTGTTTATTTTATATGCGGCATAAAAAAACTGCTATGAACTTAGTGGCTTACAACAACAGACATTTATTATCTCACAGGTGTCATGAGTCAAGAATCTGGGCACAACTCAACTGGATTCTCTGCTCGGAGTCTCACAAGGCTGGAATCAAGGTGTCAAAGAGCTCAGGGTCCTCTTCCCACCTCTCATGGTTGTTGGCAGAATGGAGTTCCTTGTTGTAGTGCTGTAACCCTCGGCTTCTAGAGGCCACCTGCAGTTTTCTGCCACATGGCTCTCTCCACAGGCAGTTTACATCATAGCAGCTCCAAGGCCAGGAGAAGAGTTTCTCCACCGCATGCCAGCAAGATAGACCTATGTAGATGACATAATCATGAAGGTAACATCCCATCACCTTTGCCACACCCTATGTGTTAGAAGCAAATTAAAATTTCTGCCCACACTCAAGGAGAGGAGGTTAGAAAGGATGTGAACATTGAGGTCACCCTACAATCTATTCCCCCAGTTTCTATTCCTTTATTTAGTATTTAATATCCATCCATCCATTCATTCATTCTCTAAGCACGCTCCCTCCCCAGAACCTTAGCATTTACGTTTCCCTCTACTTGAGACACTTTTGCCCAGAAATTTATACAGCTCACTCCCTGCCTTCCTTCAGGTTTCTGCTCAAATGTCACCTCATCAGTGAGGGAGTCTCCATGAGACTGGCCTATCACAATCACCTAATCTTGGACTCCAGCGTTCACTATCCCCTTTATCCTGCTTTACTTTTTCTCACTAGAGAAAACATTTGATACATATATTTACTTCTTCCTTTATTGGCTGTGTCTTCTCCCACAATGCAATCTCCGCAAGAGCAGGAACTTTGTTTTGTTCACTGTTGAAACCCTAAAACTTAAAATAGTGCCCAGACATAGCTGAGACTCAACAAACATTTGTCGAATGAATGAACAAACAAACATTCCATGCCTACCATGTGTAAAAGATAGTGCCAATTACATAAGAGGCACCAAAAATTCCTCCCTAAATAGTTTCAGCCACAACACAAAGAGTTTTCCAGGAAAGTAGAAAAACTTGAACCCGAGAATGAAGATTTTGAAGCAAAATTTATGACATTTTAAAATTAAACTCAATCTGGAACAGCTTAAAGGAGGCATCAGAAATTTCTACAAATCCCATAGAAAGCACATATTAAAACTGAGGCAGCTGGGGTTAGTGTTTGAGCCAAGACAAGTACTTGGAAAATTAAAACTATCTCAAAAGAAAGATTTAAAACAAATCATTTCAAGAGCAGTGGCTTAATAGCTCACCTTTCCCAGAGGCTGAGAGTCGTAAGGAGACCACTAATTTGGGCAGTATTAAGAAGTGCTTTACCTGAGAGCTGATGTGGCATGCTAGTTTTAATTGTTCTAATACATAAGGTATCTTCTTGCAGATGAAGCCTGACAGGTTCTGGATCACGTTGAGCTGTTTTCTAGAGTCATCCATGAGGTTGCAGGTGTAAATATTGTTCCAATGAGAGAACACTGAAAAAAGACTGATTTCTAGATGCTGAGCCCTGTTGAAAAGAACATAGGAAGGTGCAATATACCAGCAAATTGGAGCAAAATCAACAGTAGCTAAGAGGAAGAACATTTCTGAGAAATAGGAGAGTGTGCAAACAGAAAAAATCTAGCCTTTAAAACTAGTCTTGGCAAGGTGAAGTGAGAATGCAAGTGGCAGTGACAGTGTAGTTCAACCAGAAATAAAAGGGAAAACCAATCACAACATGTGGGGAAATGAGTTGGTTCCCTTCTGCTTCCAGTCTTATTTTGTGATGGCAGGGATCATGATCAAATTGTCAGAATACCCATGGAGAAAACATCTAGAGCAGCAACAATAGGACTAGGGGCACTACAGCAATTCTCTGCTTATATAAAGAAAAGCATGAAGCCAATTTCAAAGTGTGAATTCAACCGGAACTTTGGTTTTCAGCTAACTGCCTAGCTTCCACCACCCCTTGCCATTGGTGAGAAAGAGCTGGGGACAGCTGCTGCAAAGAGCAATGCAAGAACTCTGAGGTGGTGATGGTGGAGGTGTGAAAACAATTTCACAATGAACTTCACATACATTGCTAAAGCACAGTGAGCGCTACCTATGCACTATGCTATACCAACCACATGCAGATTCTATCTGGCAGAAAAATGCAGAAACTGGAAAAGTTTGTAAGCCAAGAGGGCACACACAGCTGTACAACACCTGGGTACCAAAGCCTTGTGCATTGCACTTACCTTTTAAGTGATTATAGATTGGGAGTAATTGGTATTTCTGAAAAATGTAATATGTTTGCAATTTTGAAATGTGAAATATTAAAGTAATGGTTCTGGTAAAAGTGATATTTGATAACTTTGGAATCACTAAGAGAAAAAACCAGACCATTGAAGGTGTTTTTGTCACATAGACATGAGAGCAGTGATTCTTTTACTTGCCTGAGTGTCAAATTTGCCAAAGAAATGTTTAACTTACAGATTCCTGGCCTCTACCTCTTGGAGATGCTGCACTGACAAATCTGAGATCCAGAATCTATTTTTCAAACCCCAAGTGATTCTGATGGGAAGTCAGTTTTGAGAATTCTTAAACTAGGTGACTCGAAGGAGGCCTCTGGCCTATATAAATAAATGACTGAAAGAGAGATGTTTAAGAAACTCAAAATGCTTATTATACTTTAGAGTAATATAGTACTTTGGCCCCAGATGACAGAAAGTAGCTGAATTGAAGGTCTTGGAAGGCAGATTCTGGTTCAACACAGGGAGAGATCCTGTCACAATTACAATTGAGAAGAGCAGTGAAAAACCAAATACAATGATCAATGGAGTGATAAGTGGGGGACCAGATTGTTGTTACGTGCATAGACATATCCAGTTGAATTGTGGCTTCTCGTGGTAGTATCTTCTTGTCACTGGGTTAACCCACTCAACCTGGATTCTACCTCCACTGTTCCGCTAACCCTGCCTTTACTATGTCACTAATACCCTCCATATTGCCAAACCAAAAATATATATATACTTTTTGGTGATGTTAATAGCTAACTTAGTGCTTAGCTTAGTAGTTTACCAGGTGTTGTTCTGGCACTACATTTGATTTTCTATTATAAATACTTTATTTAAATAAGAACTAGAGGGTACAATCCCTTAAGGGGTTTCATAATTTAAAAAGCTAAAATCACATCATGTAACTACATTAGAAAAAACAATGCTATTAATGAAACTGCTTGGCTTTGACAGTATACATTTCTGCATAGTCTTTTTGGTATTTGCACAAAGAAATATCTTCTTGCTTTGTTCTAATTATTAACTATACTAGTAAGTAAGTTGCTTTTTATTACAGTGTACCCAGAGTGATGAAATAACAAGACTAGCCACGTAGCCAAAGTTTGCTTCAAGCATACAGGAGATGGACCATATTTACTAGCACAGTGACCTTGGAAATGTTACATATCCCTTAGGTGTCAGTTTCCTGATCTGCCGTGATCTTTCCCAATCCTGTGGAACAGAAAGTACCCCAAATCATATTCCTACAAAACTAGAAATTGTAGTGATCTGGAGACTATTCTCCCAAATGGATGTAACTCTGTTTCTACTGAAAACTTATTCATGCTTTGAGGTTTGGTTCTAACAAATATAAACAAAGTACAGTAGTAAAAGTAGACAAAATAACTACAAATAAAAATGTTTCCAGCATTGACTGTCTTAGTGGTGCTGCATATAGAACAGAAATTGCATGAAAGGAGAAAAAAGACATAAAAAAGTACATACAGCCTTCCAAAAATCTGGTTACCTTGTGTGATTCTGAACTTCTTTTAGAGGATTCATTTGCTTCTCCTACTAAATATAATACTGGATTGACAGTAGTTACAAAAACAGAACAGATGTACAACCATAGCAAGTGTAGTTCCAATATTGAGAAGTTCTCCAAAAAGAATGATGGAATGAAGATGCTTAGGAAAATTAAAATTATGCACAGAAGCTGGTTATACATTGTCTCTTGATACTTGTGTGGTGTCTTTCATTGTGTTTTCTTGGATGGATATCTAACTCTCCCACCTGCAGAAGGGAAAGGGATCTACTGCTTCCCACCATCAGGTACCACTGGCTGCCCCGACCCTCCTAAGTGTTGTATTTAATTATTCCGAAAAGTCTATGGGATAGCCAATATTCTCATCTGATTTTACAAATGTGGAATCTGAAGCAAAGTGAAGATAAATTATTTTCTCAAAGTCACATGACTAATGAGGAGTACAGTTGGTATATGATCCCGAGAAGCCAAATTCTAAAGTCAGGACTCATAAATAGTCCACTACACACCTCTATTAACAGACCTCTAGGCAGCATTTGGCATGACTGACATCTTCGAAATACTCTTAGTTTCTATGACATCACAATTTTGAGGTCTTTATCATTCTTTGCCACTCATCCCTAGTTTCCTTTACTGGCTCCTCCTCCCCTAACAAAATAATGGCTTTATTGTATCTCATATCATCATTTTACCTCCTTTGTAGGTATGCTCATACACTCCTATGGTTTTTCAATGCCACCTATGTACACAGCACTCTGGAATTTTTAACTGTAGTTCAGGCCACTTTTATATGATTTTGTAAGTATGTTTGAAATTCCTACATCAATGCCTCATATGTAGCTCATAACTAAGCTCTTAAAACAGAACTCCTGGTTTCTAGCCTCTCTTTCAGGAGCTGAGATGGGAAGAACTTCAGAGTCATCTTTAACATTTTCTCTCTCCACACCTACATCCAATCCGTCACTGAGCCTAGTCCATTCTACCTCCACAATATTTGGAATTTGTTCACCTCTTTCTAATCCACTGACATTAACCTGGCACAAGTCCATATCTCATTGGACAATGGCAAGACTGCTTTATTAGCTCTTTGCTTGTACTTTTTTTTTCCTCTTCTGACTGAGTAGATCTCCTTATAGAAAACTTAGTTCTGGATGTTGTCTTTCCCTTTTCTCTGAATGTGTTCCTTCAGGATTGGGCTGGAAATACTTTTTTTCTCCTAAATATCATTTTTTTGTTATTGCATGTTTTTCCATCTTGTCACTAAGTTATTCCTACTTTTAGAAAATTAATAGACTATTTTTTAAATGTTTATTTTTAATTATTATGGATACATAATAGTTGCAGATATTTATGGGGTACATATGATGCTTTGATACTGGAATACAGTGTTCAATGATCTAATCAAGGTTATTGAGGTATCCAGCACCTCAAGCATTTATCATTTCTTTGTTCTAGAAACATTCCAATTACGATCTTTTAGTTATTTTAAAATATACAATAAATTGCTATTAACTATAGTCATCTAATTGTGCTACCAACTACTGGATTTTATTCATTCTAACTGCATTTTTGTATCCACTAACCATCTGCTCTTTATTACCTGCTCCCCAGTAACCTTACCATACTCTGGTAACCAGTATTCTACTCTCTATTTCCATCAATTCAATTTATTTTTTAGCTCCCGTATATGAGTGAGAACATGCAATATTTAACAATATTGATTCTTCCAATCCATGAACATGAAATATCTTTCCATTTATTTGTGTCCTCTTCAATTTCTTTCATCAATGTTTTATCATTTTCATTGTAGAGATCTTTCACTTCTTTGGTTAAGCTTATTCTTAGATATTTTATTCCATTTGTAGCTATTGTAAATGGGATTACTTTCTTGGTTTCTTTTTCAGGTTATTCACTATTGGCATATAGAAATGCTACTGGTTGTTGTATGTTAATTTTACTTTTTTTTTTTTTTGAGACAGAGTCTCGCTCTGTTGCCCAGGCTAGAGTGAGTGCCATGGCATCAGCCTAGCTCACAGCAACCTCACACTCCTGGGCTCAAGCGATCCTTCTGCCTCAGCCTCCCAAGTAGCTGGGACTACAGGCATGTGCCACCATGCCCGGCTAATTTTTTCTATATATTTTTAGTTGTCCAATTAATTTCTTTCTATTTTTAGTAGAGACAGGGTCTCGTTCTTGCTCAGGCTGGTTTCGAACTCCTGACCTTGAGCGATCCGCCC
>CAUYRT010059708.1:0-25411 GCA_963574885.1 Lepilemur ruficaudatus | reverse complement strand
TTCTTTATGTTCTTGGCCACAAGCTGACAAACTCCATCTTACCTCATATAGTATTGGAGCAGAGCAGAAAATGTAAGACAGTCCTAAAAACGAAAACTGTGGACTGCTGACAAGAAAATTCTATATTCAGTGAGCATTAATTTTTCCCTTAATTAACCTTATTTTATAGTGTTTGCAGCTGCTGTTTCTGTTGTTGTTTGGCACAAGGTTAAAGAGAGATAGATTTGGGGGTTCAGTAAACTGGGAATTTTCATCTAAAAACAATTGATTATTAATCTGTTGGGGAAATTCCTAGTATCACCTTGGCTAGGTTATTAATTTCTATAGCTTTTATTTGTTCACATGTAAAACTATGATTAAAAGTGTCTTGCACAAGTTTTGTAAGGACTTGAAATCAAATATAAAGTTTATTTTTCACAGTGCTTAAGCACATAGTGGGTTCTCAATTAATGGAGGCTACTCGTATTCTTATATTATTATTGATTTTGGATCCTTCTTTATTACCAAATAACTAGAACAGGGTTGGCAAACTTTAAAGGGCAACATAGTAAAGGAACTCAGGCTTTCTGGGTTAGGAGACAAAAATAAAGGACATATGTAGGCACTTATATAGCCATTCAAAATGTAACCTTTAAAAAATTAAAAAAACATTCTTAACTCACCAAATAAATAAAAAGAGCAAAACAAATCAGGACTACAGACTATAGATTGGTCATCCTTGAATTAAAAGATTAAAAGTGAGAAGAAGTAGCCGGGTGTGGTGGCTCACACCTGTAATCCTAGCACTCTGGGAGGCCAAGGTGGACAGATCACTCAAGGTCAGGAGTTCGAGGGAGTTTGAGATCAGCCTGAGCAAGAGCGAGACCCCGTATCTAATAAAAAAAAAAAAAAAAAAAAGTGACAAGAAGTGAAATATTTTAGCCCATTTCCTACCATTTTGGTAAAAGAATAAAAAATGAGGAATTATCTGAGAATCACATCCATCTCAACTGTTATTATTTCTGAGAACACAATTTTGTCCTATGGAGCTAACCTCAACTGTCTGATACTTCTGTCATCCAAAAAATCCTAAGACACAAAGTGCACAAACATCTATGGTAAAATTTCATGACAACAAAATGAGTGGAAAATTTTTACAGAGAAAAACGTTCCTAGAAACCTTTCTTTGCCATTCAAAATCAAAATACAGAAGTCATTGTATAAAAAAAGGTACCTGCGCTCTTATGTTTATTGCAGCACTATTCACAATAGCAAAGATATGGAACCAACCTAAATGTCCATCAGTTGATAACTGGGTAAAGAAAATGTGGCATGTAGGTACCATGGAATACTACTCAACCATAAAAAAGAATATTGGAGCAACATGGATGGGACTAGAGACCATTATCTTAAGTGAAATAACTCAGAAACAGGATGTCAAACACAGCATATTCCCACTTATAAGTGGAAGCTCAATAATGAGTACACATGGTCACAGGGAGTGGAATAACAGACACTGGAGACTCAACAGCAGGAGGGCGGGCGAGGCATGTGGGAAGAGAAACTACCTAATGGGTACTATGTATACTAAATGGGTGAGGGTTACACAGAACGCCAAGACTTCACCACTATGCAATATATCCATGAAACAAATCTACACATGTGCTCCACAAATCAATTTTTTTAAAAAATAAAATATGACCTGGTAAATGAAAAAAATTCTGAGTATGAAATATTCATTTCTAGATCATCCTGACTTGGTTATTCATTCATTAATGTGGCATTTATTGTGACTATACCACATGCCGACACTGTTCTAGGCCCAGTGGATATACCAACAAAACAAATAAATATTCCCATCATTTTGAAAATGCATTTGGATACATAAAATAAAAAATGATGTAGTACCTTAGTATTACGTTGTAAGTACTATGAAGAATAATAAAGCTGGAAGGATATTAAGCATTGTGTGTGTATGTGTGTGTGTGTGTGTGTGTGTGTGTGTGTGTGTGTGTGTTATGGGACAGGGCAGCTGCAGTTTTATGTAGAACTACTGATACGGAAAGAAGCTGACAGAAGTAAAGGAGCTCGTCCTGTAATTACCTGGGGAAACAATATTCTAGGCAGAGGTGAATGAAGAGGCCATGAGGCTGGAAGATACAAGGAGAAACTGCACCGAGGCATGTGACTGAGGCAGACTGACAGACAGGGAGGAAGGGGAGAATGCTGTATAAGATTTCATTTGGGGCCGAGGAGGGCGGATTACTCAAGGTCAGGAGTTCGAAACCAGCCTGAGCAAGAGCGAGACCCCGTCTCTACTAATAATAGAAAGAAATTAATTGGCCAACTAAATATATATAGAAAAAATTAGCCGGGCATGGTGGCGCATGCCTGTAGTCCCAGCTACTAGGGAGGCTGAGGCAGAAGGATTGCTTGAGCCCAGGAGTTTGAGGTTGCTGTGAGCTAGGCTTACGCCATGGCACTCTAGCCCGGGCAACAGAGTGAGACTCTGTCTCAAAAAAAAAAAAAAAATAGTGGGATTGATTGAGAGTGGGCATGAGGGAACTTCGGTGGGTGATAGAAATGTTCCAAAACTAGATTGTGGTGATGGTTGCATGACTATATAAATTTACTAAAGCTCATCAAACTGCATACATAAAATGGGTAGATTTTGTGGCATTTAGATTACACCTCAATAAAGGTGTTTAAAAGAAAATCCTTCTGGCCTTCCTCTGCCTGCCTTTGGAGTGAAGACCCGACTCCTCCTTGGGTGGCTGGCAGCACCCCCAGGTCTTTCCCTCTCTGCTCCATGGGGGGAGGAAGGCATGCTCCAGCTTCTCGCCCACCTTTTTCCCTCCCTTACCGCTGTACAGGTGCCGCTCCCTCTGCCTGGCACACTTTCTCCCTCCTCCCCTTCTTTGGACCAACTCCCGTTTCCTCTCCAGCTCCCCGCCTCACACCCCTTCTTTCAGGAAGCCCCCTCTGGGCCCATCCACAGTCCCCCCAGCTCCCTGCCCTTTCCCCTGTGATGCTCTTGACTCCTGAAACTGCTGACTCTTCCCCCAGCGTGGTTCCTGGCACACAGTGGGCGCTCAATAAATATTTCATAAAATAATGTCTGAATAAGCACCTGAATAGCACTGAGAAGCCTGTGATAAACAAACCTGTTTAACTTTGTGTAAATCAGTGTTTTTGAAGCATGTTTGCACACTGAATCCCTTTTTTACACACACCTAATAGTATGTGGAACACAGTACTCAGAGGAGCAGTTTAGGAAGTTCTTACCTAAATTTTTTTCTAGCCTTTTGCTACCACAAACAATGCTGCAATAAACACCCTTCTGCATAAACCCTTACAAGCCAATATTTTTGTAGGATGAATTCCTGGGAGTGGTGTTGATGGGTCAAATGGTGTGTGTACTTTTTATTTTAAAAGATGTTACCAGATTGTAGACACTAGATTTTTTTTTTAAGTAAGTTGAATTTTTTTCAAAAAGAAGAATCATATAGAGCTGCTAAAATCCTCATTTCCTTGTTCCTTTTCAGGGAATCACCTTCATTATCTTTGGTACAAGCCAAAGCAAAATCCATTTCTTTATTTCAATAGGTGATCTGTGATGAAGAATTTCGGGAACTCATTTGCCATAAATATACCAATTCATGGGCAAAAGCATGGTGTTTTCTGGGTGGCTGAGTCAAGGATTATTTTTTCTTTTTGGCAAAAAGGAATACTTAAACTAGCCTAAATAATGGAGGTGGGAGTATCAGATATCACAAGAGTGTCAGGAAAGAGAAGGAACCGAGGACAGGACGTGTATACCTGTTGCAGGAGAAACTGGAAAAAAGAAGAAATTGATGTTTCCTCTTCTCTCCCTTCTCCCTCCTTCCTCCTTCTTTTCTCTCCCTTCTCTCTTTCTCTCTCTGTCTGTCACTTTCTTTCTCTTTCTCTCTCTCCGCCTCCTTCTCTCTCCCTTTTTCTCTCTCCCTCTCCCTCCTCTCTCCCCCATCTCCCTCCAGACTGGCTTCTCTGCTCCTCAGCTCACTACCCAGCAGCCTTAGCACCTGTGCCCAGGTGAACTTCCCCCTTCACCCCTCATCTCAGAGTCACAATTCCAGAGTCCCAGAGACACACACTGGCGCTGAATGGACTTGTCCACGTGGCCATGGCTGGCAGGCCAAGGTCACATGTTTCTTGTTCAAACTATGGCAGTGATGTTTCTGTAAGGGGGAAGGATGGGCAGGAAGGAAGGAAATGATGGACATTTCCGACACTTGAGTAAGTGTCCATAAAATCACAAAGTAGCCTAAGTAACCCAGCATTTTGTATATATGCCCCTTGCCGCTGCTTCGTTGGAGGTGGTGCCCTAGGAGGGATGCTGATGGCTGAAGCACACCTCTGGAGAGAGAAAGGGAATCTTGGAGGGGATGGCATCAGGTGTCAGTCACTCCTCCCCACTCTCCTCCCTCCATGTGGGCAGCAGGGACCAGGGCCAGGGCAAGTGGGGCAGAAGCTGGAGGGAGCGCTCCTCGGCCCCAGGCACTCATGTGCTTGAGTGAATGTGGCCAGGGGAAGCCTCACTTACATGGGGAGGGCAGAGTAAAGGGACTGCAGCTGGCTGATGAGCCATCACCTCCAGCCCCATGCTGCAGAAAAGCCAGGTCTTCTTGCCCAAGAGGTGTGTTGAGCACAGGACTTAGAGCATTGAGCCAGGTGTAGGGTCTCCATCCTCTGTGGCAGCCCCAAAGCCTTGTCTTATCCCTCACAACTTTCTGGGAGCCCTAATTTGCCCAAAACTCAACTGGCTTCTCAGCAGAAGGATGGCAGATTTATACAAATGGATGTTTGGGAGGTGGGGACTTCCCTTTTGTTTCACCATGTCACCTTATCCAGAGATCTGCCCCTACCTTCCTCCCACCAAAGCTGGAGGAGAGCCTCTCCTCTGTGTCCCTGAGGCCCTACATGTCTCCTGTCACAGCCCAGTCTCCCTGGTGTCCTGTTTCCATGGCTGTGTCCCTGGAGTGACTGTGTACCCAGTGAGGGCAGGGGCTGTGCTGGAATCAGCTCAGCATTTCTCGGTGCTCAGAACAAGTGCCTCATGGAGTGGACTTCCAGAGGGTCTGGTGCGGGGCTGGCATCCACTCCCCCTTCCTGACAGCATCCTGACTTCTTTTTAAGGGCTTCTCTTCCTCATCTGGTGGTGTGTCTCCAGATGCTCACTCTCAGAACTGAAATCCGGAACACAGAGATAGACAAAAAAACTGAAGTTGTCCTGGTGACTGTGTCCTAACCAGTTTCTAGTATGAGGTCACACCTGTTTTTCCTATTTCCATCTCCAAAACTCTATTGAGTCATTGATAATATTTCCAGTAAAATTTCTTATTTCTTCAGTTCTCCAGAATCTGTTTCCGTTGTTTGCAACTTAAATAGGAGGGAGGAGGGGAAGGAAATTAACCCAAGCCCTAGGTGCGTGAATGAATGAAACAAGACCACAATCTAGCTAGCAGGCCACCGTCAGCGGGGCAGAAGTGGACAATGGTGAGTGACCATGACCATGATAGGCAATACTGTCTTTCTGGAATAGCCGGACCAAGCCCAGATATGACATCTATGTTAATTCTGGGCCAGCCATGGAAATGATCTCAGAAAACTCTCCTGGCTCTCACAAGTGTCATAAGGCCTATGGTGTCCTCTGCCCTGGAAGTAATGACTAATGGACATCTACCGAGCTCCCGCTTTAGAGAGAGGAAGACCATGGCCCCGGACCTCAGATTGCTCACAAGCTGTCAGGAGAGCTCTCTAGATGGAGTGTACACCCAGCAATTCTCTAGTGCCAGGGTCAGAGTGCAAGGAAGGGGCCAGGGCAATGGAGCTGTACAGATGTCAGGCCTCAGGTCCCCAAATGCAGGGAGCATAAGCAACACCTGGAGAACTTGGTAAAGATGACACTTGCTGGGCCCATCTGTGCTGTGATTCCGTGAGTTGGAGTAGCCCAGGAATGTGAGTTCTAACAACTCTGCAGGACTCTGAAGCGAATGGTCTCTCTTTGGGAGACCCTGAGAGTTGAGAGAAGGAAGAAAACAGGTGGGAGTGTCCTGGAGCAGCAGGAAGCTTGGCCTCCGAATGACCCTGCAGAGCTCTTAGAGGGGGGAGCGCATCTGTCCTTTACTCCCTCCCAGGATAATTCCTCCCAAAATATCCTCATCTGGTGCTGCTGTCACTCTGGTGTCAAAACATTCAATAGCTTCCCATCATGTCGAGAAAAAGGCCTGGCTTCTCAGTCAACATTTAAGCCTCTGACTGAGCCTTGTCACCCCTTTCTGCTCCTGTCTGTTCTCCAGTTGTTTATCCATGAACTCTCTCCCCTGAGCAGCGTGAGAGCTTCTCTGTTGCTGTGACGAATGAAGGGTTTCCCATCTTCCAACCTTTGCCTCTACTGTTGCTCTGACCCCGCATGCCCTCCCCTCGCCTCTTAGCCTCTCTTAATACAGCCCTGTCCTTGGGAGCCTTTGGGTTCCACGTCTTCCAGAAAGCTCCACTCCCCGCTCTGGTTCCCCTCCTCTGACCTCACAGCTCACGGTGCTGTCACTTTGTGTGAGATGACTGAGGTCGACAAGGGGATTCTCTGTCCCTGAATCAGGGAGTGTCAGAGAGTTAACGAGGAGAAATCCATTCAAAATGCCTGACCTGGAAAGGCTGTAATGGACTTGGGAGTGGGGGTGGAGGTAGGGTGGGTAGATTTTCAGGCACTCTCTTTTTGTCCTTTTAGAGACTTGCTATATTGCGTAGGCTGGCCCCCAGGCTGGTCTCCAACTCCTGGGCTCAAGCGATCCTCCCACCTCAGCCTCTCAGGTAGCTGGGACTACAGGCTGGACTCACTCAGATGATTTCCAGAACAACTTTGAGTGGACTCTCGGGGTCTCCCGCCCACCACATCCGTTCTCAGCAGCTCACTGGGCATCTTGACCCAACCCTAAGTCCAAAGTTGACCAGTTGTATTCTTGTTTGACAACCTCTGTTCCCCTGAGCCCCTGAGCCCCTCTCTTTGCTCCTGTCTTCTCTCTGCTGCAGGCTGCATTGTGCCCACCTGCCCTCACACCCAGCGTGGCTGGCAGGCAGCCAGAGCCCCAAACAGAAAGTTTTCCTCGGTTCCTCAGGAGGTCCCCAGACTGATGGAAATAAAACTGAAAGCCATGAATTCAACAAGGAGGCAGCCCAAATAAATGACTCTGCAGTATAGCAGAAACAGAAAAGGGCATGGGCTTCAAAAACCACACAGAACTGGGTTAGAATCATGTTTTTTACTTAAAGCCAGTGTGTGGCCTGGAGCCAATTACATACTCTCTTCAAATTTTATTGTTTACATCTGTAAAGGAATAATAAGAATACTTACCCCACGGTATGTTCAGGGATTAAATTAGCTAATAGATGCAACATGTTTGACCACCCCAACAGTGACTGGGATCATCCTCATCATCATCTTCATCAGACTTTATGGATGGACAATTTCTGAGCTGTTCTTTGATGGTACAATTCTTTGTCTCTCAAGGAGATTGTTTATATGGATGGGGTGGATTACGTGTGGGTGGGCAGATGACGTTCACACCCTGCTCTCTTCCCCATAGCCCAGGAGCAGGTGGCACAGGAACAAGACGCCTGTGCTTGCCATTGTCCAGACCCAGCCATCTCCTGGCAAGCAGAATAGCCTCCTCCCTGCCCACTGCACCCCCACGGTGTGCTCTGCTCCTCCCGGGCAGGCTGCCTTGCCACAGAAGCTCACTCACATAGCTCTGTTACCATGACTGCATTTCTCTCCTTTTCTCCTTACCCTCGCGATGACACCCAGTGCTTAAAACTTTTCAGTGGCTCCCCGCCCATTTCCTACAGGATGGAGTGCAAGCAGCTTGTTACCACCTACAAGGCCCTCCATGGCCTGGCCCCACTTGTCCCTCCAACACTTCCTCCCAGTGTGTCAGACCAGCCCATTCCTCCTGCCCCCCGCTTCTCCCTGCCTCCCAGTAGACATGTTGAGCCAATCCGACTATTTCACTTCCCCTGAAGAGGCCAGCTTTCCTACAGCCCTGCTTTTGTATGTGCTGTTCCCTCTTGGGAGTACCACTCCACCCTCAGTCAGGCAAATTCCTACTCATCCTTCAAACTATGTTCCTTGCTCAACCACCACCTTGACCTTGAAGCACAGTGTACAATCCTCTACTTGTTACATCCTGTCTCCCACTGGACTTTGACTTCCTTAGGATGGTGTCTCACTCATGGCACTTCCCTCAGCATCTAGCCCAGTTCCAAGCACCTGGAAGGAACCCAATAGGTGTTCCCTGGAGGATCCATAAGCTCACAGCTTTAATGCCTCCCTAGTTCTCTTGACGAATGTCCATTTTGAGTTCATGTTACTGTGCGTCCAGCTCTTGGCCAGGGGCTGTGAGGAATATAGAAGGAATTTAAGACACACTCACTGACCACAAAGATTGACAGTCTCACTGAGGGAGCTGAAGCGGGTGTGGACAAGTACACACGTGAGAAATAGCCCTGTCCACCCAAGGCAGAGCCAACAACATGGGAGAGCTCAGGGCTGTCAGAATTCAGACAAGAAGTAGTGGTGAAACTGGAACATGAGGACTGATGGGGGAGGAGAAGGACAGGAGGGAGCGTGTTTGGGCCAGGGGATCTGCAGGAGTAAGACTTGGCTGTGAGGGCGCAGAAGACAAAGCCACTAGCACGAGATGGTGACCGAAGGGGAATCCAGTCTAGGGCTCGGAAAAGATGTTGGGGCCAGATAGTGGAGGGCCTCTGGTGACAAGGAAGAAAAGGAAACTAGAATTTAGTCAGGAAGCATGGGTCACACTCCTCAAAACTACCCTGTGAGGGTGATGGCTCACAGACGTTACATGACTTACGCAAGATCACACAACCAGGAAATGGGCCTTTTCTCAAAACCAGTCTGACCGTAAAACCCAGCCCTGTTCATTCCGCTGGACTCCATCACTCCAGAGGCAGTGGGCAGGGTGGAGCAGGAAGGACGGTCACAGATAAGAGAGGTCTTAATAAAGATTGTTATAATGCTATTTGGAATGTGCTCTCTGTTCCCGAATAAATGAGCTCTTGGCTTATTTCTTATCTTCAGATGCACAGATTCTTTGCAAGCTGCCTAAAATGTGTGTTTACCCTCTACTGCATCTGAGGAGACAGGACATATACTGAGGCCTTGAGGCGAGCCCCAAACGGGTGACCTTGGCCGACCCTCTGAGACTATCCCCCAGTCTTCGGTCAGCATGACCCCTGATCTGGATTCACTCCCAGGGAAGGCCTTAGAGGATTCAGCCACGTGCTTTCTGGAAATCAGTATGTGTTTGACCAGCTGCTTCTCTTTCATCTCTTCATTGTATAATTCTGCCCCTAAAACGCAAAAACATTGCCCTGGCAAGATTTGTTCTTTTTAAATCTGGCCAGAGCCTCACTAAGGTGCATTAATCTTTAACTGTTTATAGATTTTTCTGCTTAGAATATATGCCCTGTGCTTTCATTTCACGTGGGGATTCAAGTTCTACTTCTATATTGATGATGACTTGGGAGACGTATTTTCTCAGTGGGATTTCCTTCTGCAGCCATATTTATCAGATCCAGCAGGCCAGGATCCCCATGGACCTTTGCTGCATTCAGGAGACAATAGTTAGTTAAGACCCTGGGCATTGGGATTGACTTCCCAGCCCTGCCATGTCACCCATGTGACCTCGAGCAAGGTATAATACTCCTCTAAACCTCATTCTCTTCTGAAAATAAAGACCCAGTGAAGTCCTGTCTTACCCAGGATTCTGTAATCAGCACAAACCCCATATATAGTCACAACAATTACTTTTGCAAAGTTTAACTCTGGGTAAGAACTTCCATCTCATCCCACCCTGCTATCCCTCACCCTTTCCCCATCTCCTCTCTTCTTCCAAGAGAAGCTGCCTGCTCTTTCTCTGTCTGCTTCTCAGGGCTACCTGCAATCCTCACTTCCACCTGGCACCCCTGATTAACTCAGCAAGAAGGTACAGGGTGAAATACACAGAACCACGATCTTCCTTAAAAAGCAGGGGGTGAGGGTGGGAGGGACAGGGAGCTGAATATATATAATTCAAATCTTTTTCAAATTTATTACCAGCCAAAACTACATATTGAGAGTATGATCAAAGGGAAAACACAAAATTTATAAATCTTCTGCTAAGTCTCAATCCCTCAAGTCTCAAGTGCACCTAGTACTTGAGGAAGACTGTTCAAGATAAGAGGTCAGAAAAACAAAAGAAACAAAAACACATTGGACTCCTCTCCCCAGCCTGGCCCAACGGGCGTGTGGAAAACCAAACAAGCCACCATGTGGGTCAAAAACCTGCCTACACCCATCTTCTATCTAAAATCCCCATGGCAATGGTTGTTCCCAGTGCCCACTGCTCGGACAGCGTGCCCCCCTCCCGCTTTAGTCCCTTCATGGGCATGTCCCAGGGGAGAGGAGCTGGCTGGCCACCAGTAGGTATATAAATTATATTGACCCTTTTCCCACCTTTAAGTGGCTCTGGTATAACCTAATTGCCACTGACATCTCTTTTAAAAACTTCTTTTAGTAATTGCTTCTGACAAAATAAAAGTTCCCGCCCACTGTCATGACACAGTGAGGCGTGGAATCATGACATCCTCTAGTCTTTCCAACTCCCAAGCCTCTCACAGGTTGAAATGGCCACTTAGAGACTGAAGCAAGACAAACCCAAAGGCTGACTTTTCTGATTTCCTACCAGCTGTGCGCCACTATGTGAGATGCTGTCTCTCAGCTGAACAAATACGCTGGGCACCCATCCTGTTAGGCATCCATACCTCCACCAAATCCTCCCATCACCCTCTGGGTTGGAGGGCCTCTGAGACTCCACAGGTCTCCACCCCAGGATGGGGCTGTCAGGACATGAGACATGCCCTCCCTGGCATGGCCTCAGAACTCATGCATGGGGGCTTCCCCCAG
This sequence comes from Lepilemur ruficaudatus, assembly GCA_963574885.1. Lineage (NCBI taxonomy): Eukaryota > Metazoa > Chordata > Mammalia > Primates > Lepilemuridae > Lepilemur > Lepilemur ruficaudatus. The sequence goes on along the minus strand of CAUYRT010059708.1, from coordinate 14,430 downwards.
CTGATGGATGACCCCAGCCCCACACCTGTGCTTGCCCCACAGACACCACAGGCTCCCCCAGGGCCCATGCTTCATCCACCTGGAGCCATTTCTCTTGCGAAGATAGATGTTGGTGGGGTCATAGGATTGAAGACTTGGGACCCAGGTATATTTGCAGAAGGATATTGGGCTGGGGAGGTAGGCTGGGGGAGGTAAAGTAGAAGATGGTCTGTCCTTCACAAAATTGGATCTGTCCACTGAACCATGTTGTCATAACTGTCGGCAAGGTCCTAGCCAACTTCCACCTGCTGCACTCCCCTTTCCAAGGTGCTCCTTGTGTGGGAGTCTGCCACACAAGCCTGAGGCTGAATAGTAGGAAGGCATGTGAAAAATGACCCTCCATCCCTAGAGCTGGGCCCCGGCATTGTTTAGTGGGAAGCCTACCAAGATGGTGGACAGAGATGGCTGCCCATGGGGGCCACTTCCTGTGAGAGACCACATCCTGAAAGACCTCACTTCCCTCAGAGCCCTGAGCCTATGACGTTCAGTGCTTCTGGTAGCACGTCATTCACATGACATAACATCCAGGAATAAAGACTGTGGGTTGGAATTTATAAATACCATTTAATAAAACAAACTCAGAAGTTAGTTATATTTGTGTTCAGCATTTCTATCCCACTCTGATGGTTATTCACATGTAGAGAGGGGATCAACTGAGGCTTTTATAATCCTGGCTAAATAAGAAAATGACTACTCACAACTTGTTATCAAAACCCTGCCCAATGCAAATGCAAACTACCCCAAGATGCCCTTTTTTCACCAGCTAGAATCTAAGAGTTTGACAACATAATCTGCAAAGCTGTGAGGAAATAGATGCTTTCAATCATTGCTTTTGGGAAGACAAAATGCTGCAATCCTATGGAAGGAAATTCAGCAACACCTAACAAAAGTGCATTACGTATTTGCCCTTTGACACAGCAATCCCACTTGTAGGAATCCATCCCAAAGATACATTGGCAAAAATGTAAAAAGACTTAACTTGCCCATTGTAGCACTATCTGTTACAACAAAAGACAGGAAATAACCCGTGTGTCCGTCTGCAGGGTACTGGTTCCATAACCTACAGTACATCCACACAGTGGAGCACTATGCAGCTGTAGACGGGAAGGAGGAAGCTCTCTGTATAGTACTGTGGAGTAATCTCTAGGTTGTTTTTAATAAACATGTTTTAATAGTTAAAAAAAACTATATGGTATGCTACCATTTATCTAAGAAAGGGGAGGTATGGACATGCAATATATTTAAATTTATATTTTGTAATGGAAAGATAAACCATAAAATAAAAAAATATATCAACCAGTGGCAATGTATGAAACTTGGTTGGAACTCAACTCAAATAAACACACTGAAAAAAAGTGAGATCATTAAGCACTTTCTGGATATTTGATGACATAAGGAATTCACATTGTTTTTGAGATGTGATAATGATGTTGTGGTTATGTTTCTTAAAAATTGAATCCTTCTCAGAAGGAGTCATCCAAAGAATTTGCATTGTTCATGTGCCATTATGCAACTACATGTTCTCAGCAAGCTCTCACAGAGGGACCCACAAAAGAGCTCCAGGAGAAGGAACTACCTTTGAGTACCCACCAAGCCAGAGAGCCAGAGCGTATTATTAAAGTGGAAGTCGGGTAAGAACTTCCCAATCCAATATCACTACCCACCTCGCTGTTTCATATAGGAGGAATAAAAAATTAAAAATTAAATTTAAAAAGGCCCAGCTTTCTGGGTAACAGAAGAGAAGCAAAACAGAAAAATGATTTCCTGCAGGTTTTCAACTCCAAGTCATAAACAGGAGCAGAAAGAATTTTGGGGATCACATTAAGATCTTGCTTATTATCTTGACTGACATATTTTTATTACTGGAATGAGATTTTTCTTGTTCCTTGATGTGGAATAGTGGCCCTATGTCCATGTCCTAATCTCAAACCCTTTTGAATATGTTACCTTTTATGGCAAAGGAGGTTTTGCAGGTATGATTAAATTAAAGATCTATAGATGGGGAGATTATCCTGGAATATCTGAGTGGGCCAATGCAATCACATGGGTCACATATAATACAAAAGGCAAAAGAGAAGAGATGTAGGAAGGAAATAATAGGCTGGGTGCAGTGGCTCACATTTGTAATCCTAGCACTCTGGGAGGCCAAGGTGGGAGGGTTGCTTAAGCTCAGGAGTTTGAGACCAGTCTAGGCAAGAGTGAGACCCCATCTCTACTAAAAATAGAAAAATTATCTGGGCATCATGGTGTCCACCTGTAGTCCCAGCTACTTGGGAGGCTGAGGCAGGAGGATTGCTTGAATCTACATGTTTGCTGGAGGTTGCAGCGAGTTACAATGATGCCACTGCACTCTACCTGGGGCAATAGAGCAAGACTCTGTCTCAAACAAGAAAAGAAGAAATCAATAGTCAGAATGATGTGGCCATGAGCCAGGGAATGTGGGCAGCATCTAGAAGCTGGAGAAGACAAGGAGTGGATTTTCCCGTAGAGTCTCCAGGGAGAACACAATTCTGCCAACACCTTTACTGTCGTCCATGAGACCCATTATCAGAATTCTGACCTTCAGAATTATAGATAATAAATTCATGTTGTTTGAAGCTTTAAAAACAAAGAGCCCCTATCTTTTGGAAATACTTTTCAAAATGTCTCCAGATGAAATAATATGATATTTGGTATTTGCCTCAAAATAATTTTGGAAATTGTAGGGTAGGCAGAAATATAGATGAAACAAGATTGGCTGTGGGTTAATATTGATAATTGTTGAAGCTGGAGAATGAAGCCATGGTGGTCAATATACTACTCTCTCTAAATTTATATAGGTTTAAAATTTTGCATAATAAAATAATTGAAAGAGAAAGAAAAGGGGGGCAGAGAGAGAGGGAGACAGAAAGAGAGAGAGAGAGAGTAAAAGAAAGAAACCCTTCCCTTGCAGGGTATATCAGAATCTGTAGAAACAATTGTCACGTAATAGATGAGGGGTCAGATGGAAAGTAGCTGACCACTCTGCAGAACTGCTTTCTACACAGAAATAAATCCCCAGGCCACCCTCCAAAGTGGGCTTAAGATTTGGGGGCTGGTAGACATGGTGTGTCGTTTGCGTGTCTTCCCTCCCCACCACGTGCGGCAAGTTCTTACCTGACTTTCACTTCCTGACTTCCATGAGCCCATCAAAGAAGAGTGTCCTCAGTAGACCTCAGTGCCCCTCAGCCCCTGTGGCCTCTTGACAAGCCTTCTCACTCCTCAACACAGGAGGGCAGCTTTGTTGGGCCATTCTCATCCTTTCAGACATTAACCTCACAGATGACATGGCGACAGCTCGAAGATTGGAGTGGGGTTATTCTCCATAGCAGAACTCCAGAGACACAATGGAATACAGGACAAGAGAAGATCTTACAAGTCTCCAAGATAAAATGAGCCCTTGAGAAGAGAAGCAGGGACGCGATGTCAGAGCTAGTGCCTCAGGATGAGGGTGGTTTTCTTATGAGGCAGAAGCACCAGGCCACCTGTCCCCTACTAGGAGTGAGTGGTGTGGCAGACCTGGAAGAGAGAGCAGGAGAAGGCTGGAAGTCACTCCCTGCCCCAGTGTCTTGAGAGAAGCAACTTCTGGCAAGAGACCAAGTGGCAGGGTCTATGCCAGGGCTTCCTGCAATAACCCCATTGCCCACAGGAAGCTCTGCTACCCCAGCAACTGGGGGCCCTGGCAAGCTGCTTGATCTGCTGCCTGCCTCACAAGCACGCAGTCGAGGAATCATTCATGGACATATTGCCTTGAGCTCTAATTTATTACTGTGGAGTCCATGGATCGGCTAAAGATTGAAAAGGCACATTTCCTCTCTAATCCTCCAAGAAAGGTTCTGGAGTGTCACTGAGCACCCCCCCACCCAGGAGCCCATCCTTGGCTCTTTCCTCTCCTCCATCCTCTCCCCAACCCAAGATTGTTCATCCTGCCTGTCTGACCCACTGTGCACACACAGCCCAGAATAGGTCCCATTGGCCTGGCTCTTCTGTGGCCTTGGTGGCTCTTTGGGCTTCCAAGAATTGGTCATGGATGTCCACTGCCCTTCTTTAAAGCCAGTGAATGAAGCAAGCCCCATTAGGGGTGTCCTAGTGTGTTTACCTCCCTCTCTCTCTCAATCATTAACAAGTCTGCCCCTTCCTTCTGTATTCTTTGTTCACTTCTCTCCTCCTTTCCCCTGCACCATTCCCCCCTCCTCCTTACCTCTGTGATCCTGGCTGTCCTCAAGATCCAGCTATAGCCTTGCCCACTCCAGGGAGCCCTCACTGATTGCAGCCCTACACAGACTCCTCCCTCTTCTTTAAATCCTGTCCTCAGTTGCTCTTTCTTTGCTTTACACATTCCACATTCCAACCAATATCACCCCAGACAGAAAGGATCTCCAAAAAATACTTACTGATTAATGAATTAAATCAAGCATAACAGAGTTGGGCTGAGGAAGGACAGCCATGATATACCCGACGCTTCCTCAGACCACTTCCCATTTCAACTCATTAGATTGATCTTAAGCCCCCAGAAGGGGCACAGACCAGCGACATTCTCTCCCTTGCCTTTTCCCTCACTTCTAAGGCTTCCCTGGCTCAAACAGCAGTGGATCTGGAACAGTACTCTGTGTCACGCTCCATAAATTCCTTATCCCCTTTGCTTCTCATCAGCCTGAGAGATAGGTATCGAGAGTGTTCCCATGTTACAGATGTGATACCTGAGGCACGAAAGGCTAAGTAACTTACCCAAGATCACGCAGCTCTTCAGTGACACAGCCGGTGTCAGACCAGGCATTCTACCTCTACTGCCTACACATACAACTCACCCCCAGCTGCAAGAACTATCACAGCCACCAGGGCTGCACCTGGGACACCCTTCCTGGCTGGAGGCCCAGAAGGGCAGGAGTATACTGACCCATTTGGGGGACTAGACAAAGAGGCAGACAGAAACTGAGCAAAACCAGCTGAATTAAGTGCTATGTACTCAGCCAACCAGCTCAAAAGGGTGAGATCACATGAGCAGGAGATGTCTAAAATGGTCAGAAGACGAAGGAGTGGCCAGATCTTGGTTCTTCTGGATGGTGAGGTGGGAGGAGGCACAGGCCTTTGCCTGGAGCATAAAGAGCCACTCTGGGCAGGGCAGAGAGCCGGAATCTGCCCTGCTGTGTGCCAGGCACTGTGCTGGCTGTGCATTTGGCAGAAACTATCTCAGGAGACTCAGCACAAAGGGAGAAGATTAAGGAGGGTAAGAAATCCTGTTGGATGGGCTGAATGGCACCGGAGAGCAGGGAGAAGAATTTAGACTAGTTGTGGGTGAACAGAGTGGCCAGTTCACTGTTTAAGGCTTCGGCTGATGTTCCATTCTGGTGAATCAGGACAACGAGGAAGCCCAGACCAGGCCAGGCCCCATCCCCATGTCCCTGATGGAATCTCAAGGTGTCCTGTCGCACCTTCAGTTTGGGGAGGACTGAGATAGGCTGCACTGGATGCCCCACCAAGATGAGGCCTGGACTGGCTAGAGAGGGACACAGAGCCAGTGCCTGTGTGAACAACTGATGGCCTGAGCACCCCAGAGCCAGATGAAGGAGCAGAGGGAAATGGGCCTGCTGGCAGGTACGGCTGTCTAGAGCAGTGGCTCTCAACCAGGAGTGACTTCCCTCCCCACCACGTGGGGCATTTGACAATGTCTGGAGACATCTTTGTGGGGTGCCACTGGGATCTAGTGGGTAGAGGCCAGGAATGCCACTAAACATACTACAATACATAGGACAGCCCTCCCCCCCAATAACAAAGAATTATCTGGCGCAAAACATCAATAGCAGTAAGGCTAGAAATCCTGGTGTAGATGCAAGGGAGTGGGAGAGGCTAAAATCCAAGCCACTTCTTGGGAGGAAGCTGCCTCTACCCTGAGAAAAAGGCATCTTTTACTAATTCAGCCAAATGCACTGTGAACACTAACCTGAGCCCCAGGGAGGTGGCGAGGGGGAGGGTGTGCTGGGGAAGGTGGTGCTAGACAGGAAGAAAATGTACCTGCTGTCACCTAGGCTGTGATTTGCACAAAAAGCAATTTAAGAGAAGTCTTTAATAGAGGGTCAAAAAGTCAACCCATGTAATTATGCCATCTCCTTGGTGGCAAAGACAGCCATTTGAAAGCTCTGTGACATAACCACACAGGTGGCAAATGAGATGTGACCAGAGATCTTCATTGCAAGACTGTTTCTAATAGTGAAGGATCAGAAACCACATAAATGTCCCTCAGTAGGGGACAAGCTGGACAAATAATGGAATACCTTGCAAAAGAATGGGGATACTTTCCATATGCAGATGTAGAAAGGTCTCCAGAATACATTAACTGAAAAAGCAAAGCGCAGACCACTGTGGAGTGCTGTGCTGCCGTCAGGTGAAAGGGGAGGCATAATTAATAAGCAGTGTATTAGCAATTGCTCACATTTGCATAAAGCGGTGGGTCTCTAACTTGATTGTGCATCAGAGTCACACAGAGGGCTTGTTTAGTCATATGCACTTCCAGCCAGAGCTGGGCCAGGCTTTAGACAAAGACCCATAAGTGGCCTCTTTCCCTAATCACTCCAGCACACCCAAGGAGACTGTTCCCAAGCCTCAAGTGGCCGCGGAGTGTGAGAAGTTCATGGCATTTGAAGGAATTCCTCAGGAACCGAATTGTTGGGGGCCCATAAAGCAACTCCCTACCTCCCATCATCTCCTCTTCCTTTACAGAGGAAGCGAACTCAAGGTCTGAACGAAGGTGGCCGCGGGCCAGGGACAAACCTGGCCTTCTAACATCCCCCGCCCCTGCCCCGCCCCCCCTGGGGGGAGGAGCGACGGCTACAATGGATCCTCCCGCGGGCTTTGTGCGCGCTCGGAATCCAGCTGTCGCCGCCCCGCGGAGCCCCCAGTCCCGGGAGTGCTCGCGTTTTCCGGCCGCCCACCACCCGGATCGCAGCCGCAGCAGTTGCCCCTGCAGAGCTCAGAGCCGCTCCTTCCCGCCCCTTGGCGGACTGGCACAAGTCACTTCCCAAAATGCCCGTCGACTTCACCGGGTACTGGAAGATGCTGGCAAACGAGAATTTCGAGGAGTACCTGCGCGCGCTCGGTAAGCGCCGCCCGCCGCGCGGGGCTCGGGGCTCCGGCTCGGGGCGCCCCTCCCCGGCGCCCTCCCGAGCCACCTCCTGCCGCCGCCTGCTGCGCTCGGGCGCCAAAGGGCGTCCTAGACCACCGCTCCGAGGGTGGCCTGCAGGCTGCGCATTGGAGGATCCGGGGTTGTTTGGGTTAATTGGTGGCCAATATCTGCTAGTTGGCTCTGGACGAGGGTAATTTCATTAATACAGCTGGGCTTGGTTTGCTAGTTTTATGTTTTGAAAAGACGAACGTAAGGGCAGAAAACTTTGTTACCAAAAAAAAAAAAAAAAAAGGCACAGGCAGAGCGCAGAGACCGCGCAAAGCCAGCGGGAACCCCAGCAGTATTGGGCGGAGCAGGCTTCTGGGGCCCTGCTCCCTTGGGAACAGTTCTCTGAGTTTTCCTCTCAACTCTCTGCCCCTTTCTGGCCCCGCACCCCCTGCAGATGTCAATGTGGCCTTGCGCAAGATCGCCAACTTGCTGAAGCCAGACAAAGAGATCTTGCAGGACGGCGACCATATGATCATCCGCACGCTGAGCACGTTTAGGAACTACATCATGGACTTCCAGGTTGGGAAGGAGTTTGAGGAGGATCTGACCGGCATAGATGACCGCAAGTGCATGGTGAGGATTCGCGTGCCCCCGGTGCCCCCTGCCCAGGGGGCGTGACCAAGGGCTGGACTAGTTTCATGTGAAGGGGAGCAAGGGCCCACGTGTTGGTGGGGAGGGGGGCGCCCGGAAAATTCCCACTCCCGGCCCCCACGGCAGGCAGCACAGGCTCATCACGCACCCTGCTCCATCCAAACCGGACGGTAATAGTTACAAACGCTGCGATTTGTTGATTCCCCACTATGCCCAGGCACTCTGCCAGGCTCTTCATACACTTGACTTCACCTAAGCCTCACACAACGTTTGAGGAAGATATGAGTATGCCCATTTTACAGATGAAGAAACAGTTTCAAAGAGATGAAGTAATGACTAGAGTAGCACAGCTAGGGAGGGGCCGTGCTGGAATTCCAAGTCTGTAGACTATATTCTCTGGCTGACTGTGGGCTGGTGGGGGAAAAGGAAGAAAGGAAGAAACTGTGAAGAAACACAGGGAGTCCCATTGAAGTGTAAACATTCTATATGACCTAGTGTGACCTGGTGTCACTGTATGAAGCTAGGAGCCCTTTGGTCTCTGCTGGAAGCCCTCTGGCCCGCCCATCCTTGCCCCAGAGCTGGGATTTGGCTCCTGGCCATTCCCTGGCTCACCCTATCATCCACTGTCCCCTGAGCTTCCTTTGAGCCTCTCAGCCAACACCCGCTCAGTAGGTCAGTGACCCTGCAGCCCAGGCCAGAGGAAGCAGCAGCGGGGAAGGGAAGCAGCATGAGCCTCCCCTCCCCCAAGGGTGGGAAGCTGGTGACCGGGGACACCCCAATTAGTGCGACCACAGAAGACTCCAGAAGGTCAGCCCCAGGCCTCCATCCACATTCTTGGGTTGCTGGGAGGTCAGGGCACTCCTGTTCTCCCTTCTGTGGTCTTGGGTCCAGAGCTAGCTTATGCACATCCCAAAACTGCCTTGCTTATTGATGGGGTCCTCGCCAGCCCTGCCCATTCTTCACCAAGGGTCTTTACTCTGGTCCGCAGTGTGCCCTACACTGCGCCAGTCCTTTTACACCGCAGCCCAGTGAGGCAGGGATAAGTAACCCCACATTACTGGTGACTGAGGCTCAGGAGGAGGAAGAGACTTGCAAGAGATGGAACTTGAACCCTAGGCCTTCTGACATTGAGGCACACACTCCTGATCCCTGCCAGGCCCTGCCGGTGGCCTATTGCAGAAAGCAGTTAGCTGAGGTTTGTCAGAACTGTGGTTGAAGGGATGCCAGGGTCTGTGAATGAGGAGCCCGGGCTGGGTGACTCATCCCCCACCTTGTTTATCCATCTGAAGGCAGTCAAGACTGGTATGTGAGTCTGCTGTCTGGAATGATGGGAAGGAGGCGGAGTCAGCAGGGAGTGCCTTAGAGGGACCACTCGTGGGAAAAAAACACTATTGTTGTAGGGAAATGTCAGGTTGTGCCTTTAAAAGTCTCAAGGCCTTTTAATCTGCAAGAGAGGTGCACGATGGGAACAGAGACCTTCAGACAGGGACTGCCTTTCTCATTACTGCCCAGGACCTGTCCCCCAGCCCACTGCAGGGAGCACTGCTCCGTGAGAACAGTCCTCGGCCCCAGCTCACTCTTGGGGAACTCACAGGACACATCAAACATCTGTGCATTTTGGGTCACTGCAATTCTGGAATGTGCTAGCTTGTACTTGGCTAATTATCTTCACTCTTTCATTCCTTCCCTCATCCATTAACACATGTAACATTCATTGATCACCTGATAATACTAGTGAATACAGTGCTTACTATGTACCACGTACTGTTCAAATGTTGTATGAACTCAATCTTCACAACACCCTTTCCAACCCCGTTTCACAGGTAAGAAAACTGAGGCAACATTTCTTACTATGTGACCTTGGGGAGGTTTGTATGTGGCAGAGGGAGGATTTGAATTAACCACTGCTCTGTATGCACTGCGTCCCTCACATGCTGGTCACTGCACCAGACACTGTACAGTAGAGCAAGTCACAGTCACTGATGTCCAGGAATTCACAGTCTTTGTGGCAGAGACAGACACACAAACAGCAACAACCCAGCACAACAAAGGAAAGCACAGGGTGGGGGATGGGGAGTTGTGAGCACCCAGAGGAGGGGATCCCAGGATTTCTGGGGGAGCTGGCTTTTGTAATTAATTGTAATGAAAAGAGCAAAGAGCAGTGGGGCTGTGGGGCAGGGAGCAAGGGAGGTGGGAGGGAGGGTTTGGGATACAAAGGAAGGGGCAAGGCCACCTTCTCTTCTCAAGGTCAGCATCAGGTCCATGGTAGGTAAGCAAGCAGTGGAGCCCAGCAGCTGGACAAACTAGTTGAAACTAGGCCAGGACTCAGTCACTGTCACTGCTCCAGGACTCAGGGAGGCCCCATCCCAAGTACACAGGCACTTACCTGTCACAGCTTGTTGGGTGGTGGGACGACACCACTGCTCCACTCCCACCTTCCCTTGGTCCCCTGCAATGCAGAGAAGCCCTTCTCCATGCTGCCCGTTGGGTGGTGTTCAACTTTGGACCACCGTGAAGAGCATGGCTGGACGAGTGCAGGATGATAGAATTATAGCAACTTTGGGGCCTCACACTGTGAATGGAGGGGAGCTTCTGCCCCACATGTTTGGCACCCATCAGCCAGGAGCAGTGGCCCAGAAGAGTTGGTTCCAGCACATCACAGGCATCTCATTCTCACTTGGGATCATTCATTCATCTGTTTTTGTTTTTTTTTTTTTTTCATTCCTCTCTGGGCAGCTCATGGTGCTTATTCTGTCTTTGCAGCCCCCGTGTTAGTGAGACGAATCGCACACGGTTCATGCCGTCACGGAGTTCAGTGTGGGGGAGGCAGATCAAAGCAGCACTGTAGTGGACAGCGTGCTGACAGGGCAGAGAAGCACTCCCTCCCCGGTATGGGAGGTCAGGGAAGGTTCCCACAGGAATTGAAGTCTGAGCTGTGGCTTGAAGGAGAGACAGGAAGTAGCCAGGCAAACAGAAAGGGGCTAAGAGGAAGGCCAAGGCCAAGAGAACAGCATTTGGTAAATAGTATTTAAGAGCTGTCCCTCACCAGGCCCTGGGCTTGGCCCTGGGGTCACAGAGGCAGCAAGGCCTCCTGGACGCCTAAGCCAGTGGAGGAGGCAGATGCATCTTCAGGCCATTACAGCCTGGCTCATGATGGGAGCACAGCGGGCTGAGGAGCACAGAGCTGGGACTGGGGGACCAGTGGTCAGGGAAGGTCCTGGAGGAAGTGACAGCTAGGGGAGACCTTGAAGGACAAGTAAGAAGTAGATGTGAAGAAAGGGATAAGAGCCTTCTAGACAGAGGGAACCACATGCACACAGGCCCAGAGGCCAGAGAAGCCTGGTTGGGAGGGGGTTTCGGAGGCGCAGACTGCAAAGGCTTCAGTATGGTTGGAGTGTAGGGCCTGGCTGGGGGAGAGGACAGCCAGGAGGGCCTTACAGGGAGCCTAGATGTGCCCCTGACAGGTCTCTGGGAGCCCTTGCTGGGAGAGGCATGGCCAGGCTGACATCCCTCCCCAAAGGGCCTGAGGCTCACAGGCTAGAGGTCTCTGGTCCTGCCTGTTTTCCATGGAACCTTATCTGTATTCTAGAACAGCAGCCAGAGAATGAAATCCAGCCTACAGATGTATTTTGTTTGGCTTGAACAATATTTGAAAAACTTGAGAGTCAGTTACCAACGATTGCCAAAGATCATAAGATTTCATAGAAAATCCATATTTCTGTCTGTTCTTATGAAAAAAAAAAAAAGCAAGAGAGCTGAAAACACTAGGTGCCCTTTTATCCCTGCACCATGCGGGTCTCTGGAATACTGCTTCCTTTAGACGGGACATTCTCCAATACCACTCTTCAGGTAACAGTCCTCACCCCACCCTGTTACCTGAAGTTGAGGATCAAATGGCCATTTGTCACTGCTTGCACTGTGTGTTCCCCTTAAAGCCATGGGTCCCAAGGCAGAAACATCACCAGTATCATGGGGAACCTCTTAGAAATACAGATTTTGCTGGCCACACCCTTGGCCTGCTGAATCAAAACTCTGGGAGTGGGGCCAGCAATCTGTTTCAGTAAGCCCTCCATGTGGTTCTGATGCAACCAAAGATTGGGAACCATGGCTTTGGATTACAGAAACATCTCTCTGTACTTGCCTGTGTCTCTATAAAAGGTGGAAAAACTATAAAATTAGGTATAGTTTTACTGGCTGGTTTGGCCCATCACCTGGCACCTACGAACATTGCCCAGAACCACCTGCAGTGGCTCTGTGGCCTCTCTCCCCAGGCTGAGGTGTGGAGGGATTCAGATCAGTGTTGTTGTCTGCTCTTTCACGCAGCTCACATTTCCAGTCTGGTTGATTCAGATTTATATGACCCGCACACAGCAGGGGCTATCATTTTGGTGGAAATGCACAGAGGCTGGGCTCGGCTGCATAGACACAGGTCTTTCTCCATTGCTTCCTACGTGCTTTTGTTCAGTAAAATGGGGTATCAGGCCCAGCGAGAACCCAATATCATTTGCTGACCATAGCACATGTGGGCATTGGCAGGTGGAGTCTTAAGAAAGGAAGGTGCTTTTCAACTTCAAATAGTGTTCACTACCTCTGGGCAAGGGAGTCCCTCTGAATGCTTCTGTTCTTTGTCTCCAAGTTCCCCCCAGCCCCCTGCATGAGCAACTTTTGTGGGAGAAGACAGCCTGGGCCAGGAATCACAGCCATGAGCCTGGCTCTGCGTGGTGATGGCAGGAGGGCCATTTGTCACCCCGCCATGGACACCGGGTCAGTGTTCCCTGGAGGAGGCAGCTTTGTTCACTCGGGGGCCTGGCGCCTCCTCCCCGGCTGAGATCTCGCCTTCATGACCGGCATTGAACTCAGGATGACCCCTCCACAGGGCCTGCCTCCCACTTCCACCCTCCTCCCCACTGTCACTTTCTTTGTTTTATTTTAAAAAGAAAAAATTCAAATAGCGCAAGAGAGTGTGGACTGAAAAGGAAAAGACCCCTTCCCCTACTTGGCCCTATTTCCACTCCCCAGAGGTTGTCACTGTTACCGTTTCTGGTGGACTGTACAGAAATCTTCCTCAAACATATAAGATATCTATGGATTGTTCAATTGATAGGTTATCTGAAGCCAAAAGGAAGGAAGAAACAAAGAGAAGGAGGGAAGGAAAAGAATCCATTTCTGCATATGTTTTTCACTCAATGATATTTCTTAGGCAGCTTTCCGTATCAGCACTTACAGATTTTCTGAGTTCTTTTTTTAACTGTGTTTGCTTCCTTTCTGCCCCTGATTGCCTTACTTACATCCCTCTGTCCATCCATCCATTCATCTAATTATATATGGTAATAAATGAAATCCACCAAACCACAGTTAGCATTTTGGTTTAAACCCTTGCCAGCTTTCTGATCCTGTTCTTGACCCATTAAAGAGATTTTTTTAGTTCTTATTTTAAAAACTCAATGCCACTGGCAAAATTAACTCCCTGGGCTGCTGAGCTGAGAATGCAGTTGAACTTGGGAGGCTCTGCGAGCTGCCCCTGCCCAGATCAGGCACCCAGCATTCAGCTGGGTCCTTTCCAGGATGGAAACACAGGATCTCTTTCATGTCTTAGCTGAAGTTCTCCAACCTTTGAAATCAGTGTCAGCAGCATGCTTTTGGGGATTACAAAAAGAAGAATTAAAGCAACCCAAATAAAATTCACAAAGTAGCTTTCAAAAATCACACTGGTTTGTTAGATTTGGGTTTTTATTAGACAAGAACAAAGGAAAATAATGTGTACTAAATCTCTGCTAAGTGCCATGCCTGCACCCAGTGCTTTTAGTACTTTTTCTCCTTTGGTCTCCACAACAATACTATTCTATAAGGATCACTGTACTCATTTCACAGATGAGAATCTGAGGCTGAGAGAGATGAAATACCTTTTCAGCCCAAGGTCACCCAGCTGGCAGGTGGCAGAGGAAGGATTCTAGCCAGTCTGTTTATAAAGCTCCCTGCCACAGGGTCTGCACAGAGCGTTGCTGCGGGCCAGCACCCCACCTGTTACGCAAGCCCCGGCACAATGTGGAGGTGGGCGGCCACTCCCGACAAGACCGAGGATGAATAGAAGGAGCGCTGGTGTTATGGTCAGAACATCTGGTTTTGAATTCTCCTCTGTTGCATAAGTGACAGAGTAACTTAAACGATTAGACACACCACTTCCATTTTTGTGGGGAAAAGGAGGAACGCGAGGCGGCAAGCCCACGAGGAGGTCAGCTACTCTTCCCCACAGAGCCAAGTCCCTAAGATAGGGGTCGCCACAGAGGATAAGAAAATTGATAGGAAATAGAGAGAATAAAAGAATACACAGAGACTAAGGTATAGTTTATAGTTTTATATAAAAAGATCAGAATAATCACAGTGGGGGACTTAGGCGACTAGATCATTGTCTCCGTGCATGATCTAGCAATATAGTTAGATTCACACAGGTTTTTATAATCACAGGTCTCAATTACTAGTTGTAGGGGTTACACATTTGCATATCAGGGAATGCAGTTGCTAGGGGAACAGGATTACACAGGTAGTGGGCTAGGGTCAAAAGTCCTCTCAAGGGGCTACTAACAAGTCTTTATCTAGGTGAACAAACAGGTACA
>CAUYRT010059705.1:0-57673 GCA_963574885.1 Lepilemur ruficaudatus | reverse complement strand
ACTTTGTGTCTTATACAAAAATTAACATAAACATAAATTTTAAAAGTAGAACCCTAGTGCCCATCAATACATGAGTGGATTAATAAAATGTGGTATATGTATACCGTGGAGTACTATTCAGCTATAAGAAACAATGGTGATCTAGCACCTCTTGTATTATCCTAGTTAGAGCTGGAACCCATTCTACTAAGTATCACAAGAATGGAAAAACAAGCACCACATATACTCATCAGCAAATTGGTATTAACTGATCAACACCTAAGTGGACATATAGGAATAACATTTATTGGGCGTCACACAGATGGGAGGGGGGAGGAGGGGATGGGTATATACATACATGATGAGTGCGATGTGCACCGTCTGGGGGAGGGACACGCTTGAAGCTCTGACTCCAGGGGGGAGGAAGGGGGAGAAAGGCAATGCTCATAACCTAAACATTTGTACCCCCATAATATGCTTAAATAAAAAAAATAATATATATAAAAAAATTACAGTGAGTCAAAGATGTTAATTTTCTGGAAAAAAAAATTAAATGAAACAGAGAAGAATGAAAGAGAGTCCTGCATAGAGTGTATTGCTATTTTAGAAAAATGGAGGTGACGATTGAACAGGAGTCTGAAAGAAATGAAAGTAAAAGCCACATGGATGTCAAAGGAAAGAAATTGCTTAGGCAGAGGACACAGAAAATGTGAAACTTCGAGGCAAGTCCTGAATGGTGAGTTGCAGAAATAGCAAGGCAGCCACACAGCTGGGGTGGAGGCGATCGGGGGAAGAGAAGCGGAAGAAAATGAGAGTGAGTTGTGTGTGTGTGTGTGTAGCGCGCGGTGAGGGGTCGGAAGGAAGTTCAGACAATAAGCACAGACAATTTCAAGGTGTTTCATTGAAAAATGGGTTCAAAAAATGGGATATCAGCTAATGGGCTCAATAGTATACATACACATTTTTTTAAGATGGGAGAATTTATAGCACGTTTGTATGTTGATGGGAATAATCCATCCAAGAGGGAAAAATTGTGGATTTTAGGAGAGGTGTGCTTGAGAAGGTAAGAGGGAAAGGATCCAGTGCACACATGGGAAGGTTGACTTTATACCTTGATACAAGAACCACTGATCAATTGTAACAGGAATGAAGGCAGAGAAGATGGGCACAGATGCAGGATAAGTGGGTATAGGTAGCCATGAGATAGCATGGAAGTTTTCTCCTGATAGTTTTGTCTTTTTCCCCCAACAAAGAAATAGGAACTGTGGCATCAGCTGAGAGTTAGAAGGGTGCTGAAAGTGTTGAAGGTTTGACTAGAAAAAATTATGAGCAAAAAGGTTTAGGCGAATGGGAGAGTGAATGCACTAGGAAGTACAGTTGGATTTCTAGTCAGCACTAAGGGTTAGTAGACACATACTGAACTTGAGACCAATTGGCATAATTGAATATTTTTCTTTAGCTATGTTTGTCTTTACAGGTACAGGGTTAGGAGTAGGCACAGCTGGGTTTCATCAGAGTGGGAGCGAAAAGATACAGAAAAATGTACAGAAATGTACAGAAAAATGGTTAGCAATAAGTTCAAGAGCTATATTGTATATCATGGTGATTGCAATTACATGGTGATTACAATAACAATATATTATATAATTTAACATTGCCAAGAGAGTAGATTTTAATTGTTTTCACCACAAAAAATAAGCATGTGGGGTAGTATATATGTTAAATAGCCTAATTTAGCCATTCCACAATGTATACATACATCAGAACATCATATTGTATATCATAAATATATATTTTTACTTGCCAATTAAAAAATAAATTAAAAAAGAAAATTGGTTAGCAATAACATAGCCATTACCATGGGTGTGCTTCCCACACCCTCAAGATTTATTGAAGTATGATTGACAAATATTATATATATTTAAGGTTTACAATGTGATGTTTTGATGTACATATACTTTGTGAAATGATGACTACAATAAAGCTAATTTAACATGTCCATCACCTCACATTGTCACCTTTTTTTTTTTTTTTTTGCTGAGAACAATTGAGATCTACTCTCTTAGCAAATTACAAGTATCTGGTACATTATTATTAACTATAGTTTGCTTCTAAGTTTTTTTTTTTAAGGGGAAGGAAGAAGGACTCAATTTCCTAACTCAGGCTATTGAAAAGATCCGTGTGCAAAAGCAGGGAGAGGGAGCTGGAGAGAAAGAAAGGGAGGGAGAGAAGGAGGAGGAGGAAGGATGGGGAAGGAGAAGGAGGAATGGAGAAGAGAAGGAGAGAGAAATCTCAAAGGAAGCTAGAACAGCCTCTAGGGAAGCACAGAAACTGTAGTTTGGAAATGAGAAAGATTCAAGATTCAACCCAGATCTAAAGGTGGGCCTTCCTAATGGCCCTCAGAAGAAGGAATCAGAGATCACTACTCTTTATTTTCTTCTCATATATATTCCTGCAGTTAACTGACTGTACTCTCCATAGTTCTAAATTTAAATTTCAGAATTTTACTGGTGGAGCCCATCATCCTTGGCCACATTTGTACAGAGCTTTCATGTCAAGCTCCCTCATGACTGGTTGGCCAGCCTGTGCATTCATCTGCCCTTATGGGATCAGTCACAACGTGGGAGAATAGGGCTGAGGGGTGGGGAGAGCTCTCACGGGTGTAGAACACAGCCACCCTGCTGAGAGAATAGCTCAGGGCCCCTCTGTGAGGCAATAGCTCTCAAAAGGGAACTCTAGTATTGTATAACCAGACATCTGAATGAAAAGAAAAAATGTCAATTAGTTATTTGAATTTACATTCATACACTTGCCTTGTGTATACATAGCCAAATGTCTATAGTATTTATCACACTGGTGTTAAATAATGCCCAACTGCATTGATTTTGATAAATTTATGTAGTCTGTGTTTGCAGTAACACCCTACAATACGCTAGTGCTCAGAGATTCCAGCGATTCTTGTTTACAGGTGCTCCACTACAGGAGAAAATGCCAAGGTACCAAAGAATATATGTTACTGTATTGCCCTCTAGTGGTTCATTCTTGGGTTTACAGTTACTGTACTACCATATGTAGAAAGCAACCTTCTGCACTAATTCAAAATTTTAAGGGAGACTCTTTGTTTTTATTCTTAGGGAATGCACTAAGAGCCATAATATCACAATATCTTTATATTCCTTTCCATAGGAAAATATAACACTAGGCACAGAAAACTCTAATAGAAGATCCTAAGTTGGAGACTACGGAAGCTTATCATTTTGCCCCTTAGAAGCTTTTCAGTGTTGTTAGAATTATATAACGTTAGGGGTGGAATAAGGTTTAAGATCTTGGAATCCAACCCAACCATTTCACAGTTGAGGAAAAAAGCTCCAAGATTTAAATATCTTGGGCAAAATGTTTTAGACAATTTATGGTAGAGCTGAGCCTAGAGTCCAAGTTTCCCCATGCTAGGAATCTTTCATACAACCCACACAGTAAAATTATACTTATTTAATGGGGAGAGGGTCCAAGCTCCAAGCTGCTTTAAAGAAAAGGGTGCCATTTCAAGCAGGAAAATTGATCTCTCTTTTGTTTGAAGGAAAATGAAGCTACATGATCTTTCTTTTTTAGGAAAATAGTACAATCAAAAAAATATACCTCTTTATTGATTACAGAGCATTATTTCTTGGCAGAACAGAACATAGCAGAAAATAGGCTGAAAAGGGAAGAGGCAAGTGGGGAGGATCTACAGGAATCTATCCATGTTTCTGATCTCATGTGCTTTTTCTTATTCAAATAATAGGTTATGAGGGTGATTTGGCAGGGGCATCTGTTTGCTTTCTATCAGGGATTCGAATGCCTGTGCTATGGATTGAATTGTGTCTTCCTAAAAGTCATATGTTGAACCCCTAAACCACAATGTAACTATATTTGCAGATAGGGAGGTAGGGCCTATAAGGAGGTAATAAAGGGTAAGGCAGGTCATAAGGGTGGGGTCTTAATTTGATAAGACTGTGGCCTCATAAGGAGAGGAAGAGAGTGTGATCTCTCTCTGCCCTGCGAGGACACAGTGAGCAAGAACTACCTGCGATCCGGGGAAAGAGCCTTCACCAGAACCCAACCATGCTGGCACCTGAGCATTCAATATCTTATGGGCCATTATTTATTTTTACAGATACATGTGTATACACACACACACACAGATATGATCACCTTAAGTAGCTGCTGTCTTCAAAAGTAAAACCCTGTTACCCTGTTTTAAAAATCTAGAGCTGTACTACAGATCCATTTAAAGAAAAATTACTTTGTCAAGGTCCAAAGCTCTCATGAAAATATGGGTTACAATTTTTTCTTTACTCCCTATTATAAAGAGTTCCACCAACATTCTACTAAATGTTCTTCCTCCTTTTCATTGTTTATCTGATAAGGATCTAGTGCAGGCATTAAAATAAGTAGGGTGGTACTGTAGGAGCCCAAGCAACTCTCTGCCAAGGGGCTCTGGTCTGGGCCACTCCCTCATTATACCAGGAACACATGTTTTCAAACAAATGTTCTGGTGTAGCAACTCATATCCTGGAACTAGTTTCTACTCACTAATCCAAGAATTGTATTCTATGAGTTATTCTATTTACTCACCATCTTTGTACATTCATCTTGGCCAGGGAGAGAGTCATTGTGCTCTGTAGAACCAGTGGTTGACAGGCTAATATTAGGAGTTTTGGAAGTTTTCTCTTTATAGAAATGATGCTTTAAAAATACATTGGCATTTCATTGCTCAATACTTGCTGTATCTTTTAAAAACTAATATTATTCCTAGATTTTGTTAGTTAAGTATCTGTTAATTTGCTACATCTGTGCCAGGGACTAAAATTCATGTTCTATGTGTCTGCTTCTCAAGTATGCTCATGGGCTAAAGAGTCAAATAGATTTCTGGTAGAAGAAAAAAATTGTAATGTATATATTAACATGAATATGTTTATATAGTATATTTTAAATGTTATATAATAATATTATAGATATTAATAATATTAAATACAAGTATATTAATGAATATGTATTTCTTTGTTTGTTCTATATATAGCCCTTGGCATTGGATAGTAAATCTTTTGGATAAGACTTACTTAACTAGTCAGACAAGTTATTTGGGGGTACAATCATGTATTTGTAAATGTCCTCTAAGTAATTTTTATAAAAATAGAAAGAGCTTTCCAATATCAGAATATCTATATTTAAATAAAATTATTGGTCGGTAATAGTCCTAGTAACTAACTATGGACCACAGTATCAACAGTCGTGAATTTATGGAGCTTATATTCTAGAGAGATTTATGATGGGACACAGAGATAAGCTGCTCAGATACCCTTCAAAGATGACTTCTTGACTCAACTGCTGGGAATTCCATCAATAGACATTTTGCAGCCATTTGCCCTTTCAGGGATTGCCTCAGCTATGGAGAGCTACCTGATCTATGGTCACTGCCTTTCCTGGGGTACTACACATCCAATGGCAGAGGTAGAGGTATAAAGGTCTAGCTATTAATGCTCAACATAAGACAACTGTTGTGGCCATCTAGCTCCAGAGCTTCTCGTGGAGTTGTCTGAAGGATATTGGACCTGCACTGTCCAAGGACACTCTCTGATGAATGTTCTGCACACTAAATGCCATCTGAAAGTCTTCTTCTGAAGAACCCAATCTGCAACAGTTTGTTGCAGGCATGATCTGAGAAAACAGAGACAAAATCATATTCTTAAATTGGATCATTCCATGTCCTACTGGCATTGGGGCCCCTATTACTGGTGATGGGAGATGGGGTCCTCTAAATGACAGAAATTGGTGATCTAATTATGGAAACTCACCAGTGGTGAGTTGGGATGCTACACCCCAGTGGAAGGGATGCACTAGCTGGTCTGATGTATCAAGAATTTGAAAAATATGAGGGAACAGTAACCATCAGGATAGTGGGATTGGGTTGCTCTTGCTAAGTTCAACTGACATCCTATAAGGATGATAAAAGACTGAGAGTGATTAAAAAGTTACTGAAGGTCAAATGGAAGCCTCTGAATCTGCTCCATCCTTCTGTCCTTCTGTCCTCTGTCCTCCATACTGGCCAAGATAATAAATCAAAAGCACATCATATTCAAGGGATATGACAGAAATGAGTGTTCTTATGGACCAATAGTCAGGCTGCCCAATAGAATTTGCTGTTATGTTGGAAATGTTCTGTATCTACCCTGCCCAATAGAGTATCCACTAGCCACATGTAGCTACTGAGCACTTGATATGTAGCTAGTACAACTGAGAAGCTGAATTTTAAATCTTACTTTAAAATTTAAAAAAATCTATTTTATTGTAGTAAGAACTCTTAACATGAGATCTACTCTCTTAATAAAATTTTAAGTGTACAATATATTGTTGTTGACTATAGGAACAACAGATCTCTAGAGCTATTCATCTTACCTGACTTTAACCTTTATGTTCTTTGAATAGCAACTCCCCATTTCCCCTTTACCCCAAACCCTGGCAACCACCATTCTCTTTGATTCTATGAATTTGACCATTTTAGATACCTTGTATTAAGTGAAACCATCCAGTATTTGTGTTTTGGTGACTGGCTTATATAACTTAGCATTATGTCCTCAAGGTTCATCTATTGTCTTTGTTTGTGCTGCTATATCAAAATACCACAGACTGGGTAATTTATGAACAATATAAATTTATTTCTCACAGTCCCGGAGGCTGGGAAGCCCAAGATCAAGGTGCTGACATGTGGTGTCTGATGAGGGCCTCCTTGATGCATCTTTATATGGCAAAAGGTGGCTTTTCCCCCATGATTTAATCACTCCCCCAAAGGCCCCACCTCTTAATTACTGCCACAATGGGGATTTAGTTTAACACAAGAATTTTGTGGGACATTCAGACCATAGCACCTATGTTGTTACATATTGCAGAATTTCCTTTCTTCCTTTTTTTTTTTTTTTTTTTGAGACAGAGTCTCACTCTTTTGCCTGAGCTAGGGTGCCGTGGCGTCAGCCTAGCTCACAGTAACTTCAAACTCCTGGATTCAAGCAATCCTTCTGCTTCAGCCTCCTGAATAGCTGGGACTACAGGCATGGGCCACCATGCCCGGCTAATTTTTTCTATGTATTTTTAGTTGTCCAATTAATTTCTTTCTATTATTAGTAGAGACAGGGTCTCACTCTTGCTCAAGCTGGTTTCCAGCTCCTGACCTTGAGCGATCCGCCCACCTGGGCCTCCCAGAGTGCTAGGATTACAGGCGTGAGCCACCGCGCCCGGCCAGAATTTCCTTTTTTTGGGAGGGAAAATAGTATCCCATTGCATTTATGTAAACACATTTTATTTATCCATTCATCTATGGATAGACATGTAAGTTGTTTCCACATATTAGTCATTGGGAGTATTTATTTTTAATTAAAGTTTAGATTTCCATAGCTGCATCTGGTTAGTGGCTACCGTATTGTATAGTACAAATCTAAAGGACGCAAAAATGCTGATGTCTGTCATATTTTCATCTCGCCTCCTTTCAAAAAATGGTTCCTGATGTCTCTAGTAGAAGTAATCTTGTTCCTGTATGTATGTTTCCTGTTGCTGCTGTAACAAAGTACCACAGACTTTGTGGATTAAAAGAACACAAATTTATTAAGTTCTGGAGATCAGAAGTCTGAAATGGGTCTTACAGGTTAACACCAAGGTAGTGGTAGGGCTGTGTGCCTGTCTGGAGGGGCTGGGAGAATCTGTCTCCTTGCCTTTTCAGCTCATAGAGAATGTCTGCATTCCTTGGCTTATGGCCCCTTCTCCACATTCAAAGCCACCAACTGCGTAGCATCTCCAAGTCTCTCTCTGACTCAGACATTCCTGCCTCCTCCCTCTTTCACTTATAATGACCCTTTTGATTACATTGGGCCCATGTGGATAATCCAAGATATTCTTCTTATCTTGAGATCCTTAAATGAATCACCTCTTCAGAGTCCCTTTTGCCAGGTAAGATAATATGTTCACTGGTTCCAGGGATTAGGATGTGGACATCTTTGGGGAGTCATTAGTCTGCTTAGCACACACTATTGGACCCATTCTGCCTTATAGTTTCCCATGTGCTTTTCTATCCACCTCCTTAAGAGCAACGATTGTGTCTTAATGATTTTAATTCCTAGGTTAAAACTGGCTTTGATAACATAGGTGCTTAAAATATGTTTGTTGGAATGAAGTGATTAAGATAAATAAAAGGAGTGAATTATAGGTTCTGACTGAGTGAATGAAGTCTTTTAAGGTGGGTCGCAATGAAGCAAATTGATTTTGATCATTGTCATGGATGGAATGTTCACCAATCAATCAATCAACCAATCATTAAAACAGATTTTTGGAGCAGTATTTAATAATTACCAGTCAAATAGAGACTGAATAATTGTACCCTGGTCTGTTCATTTTGGCTAAGTATGTGTCTTGGGCTAATGAAAACAATGAAAGCCAAAGCCTATATGCAAAGTCTCTCTGGGAATTAAGTTGAGAACAAAAAAAGAGTAGAATGACAATTAGTGGATTATGTCTCGTGAATGAATTCCATGATGTCACCAGGACATTTCAAAGTTTAATACGTTATTTCATGCAGGAAGTTAGTATATAAAAATCTATATGATTACTTTATTATGCATTTGTTATGCATACATTATTATGCCTAAATAATGAGCAATTTGCCCAGCTGTTTGGAAGACATTTCAGGACAGAAAATGTCCAGTTTTAATTATTTGTAAATTAAGCATTTAATAACAGCTTATTTTTTAAAATTTAAACATACACAAAAGTAAAGAGTATAGTGTAACAAATCCACGTGTTTATCACTCAGCTTAAACAACAATCATCCCATGGCTATTTTGTTTTAATCTACATTCCATCCCCCACCGCAGTTTTTTTTAAAGCAAATCCCAGAATCATACCGTTTGCTATGTGCATTTAATCATTCATACACACATTTGGGCAGATTTGTTAATGAATTTCCTCATATTCATGTTGGCTTCCTGCACACTTTGGCTACACCATGATCTTTCTGATATTTACTGTCTTTTCTTTACCTTTTGTGGAATTTTGTATTGAAGGAAAAACATAACAACTAAGTATAGAAAATACTAAGCTAGCCAGCCTTTTAAAATTTTCCTATTACTTCAATTCATATTTTGGAAAACAGCTTACAAAGTGGAAATATATGAGATTGCAAGCAGAGTTAAAACAATATTTACATTTTTATTTAGGGGGAGAAAGGGGAGTTTTTAACCACAGGGGAAATATGAGTGAAAATATCCAAGTTCTACTCCTGTTTATTTTAGGAACATATTAAATAATGCTGAGGTAAGATATATATAATCTAATTTTAGAAGGAGCATAGAGAACTTCTAGGATTAAGGGACATTCTGAAGAAGAATTTCTCATAATAATAATTAGGTGAAGCCAGAACTTGAACTGAGAAATAAGTTATTGATGAAAATGAAAGTCTGCTGAGAAAAATAAGGTCAATATAAAATATGGTTTCATAAAATATGAAATATTTCTTTTGGTTCTAAAATGTTATCTTTTCACATAAGTCTGTACACAGTGATTATAAATGACCTTCCTTAATTCATTAACTATATCCCCAAAAGTGCACATTATTAGAGTTGGCTGGGCTGGAGGATGACTTTATTATTGTAAAATTATATATTATTTACAACAGTTGCTTCTGTCTTTCTGCCATTTTTAACTACAAAGAACCGGAGCTAATTTGTCTATGCAATAGGCCTGAGTCACAACATTTTAATCGTAAGGACATGAGTTAAAATATTTGGAGGAACAAATAAAATTGATTTTTCAAATCAAAATTTAGCATTTAAAAATTCATCAAGCTGAAAATCCCTGTTATGCCATAGTTCCAAAGCACCAAGTTTCTATGTGCACAAAGTTTCATTCATAGATTCATGATGATTTTTAGCTGGTTAGAATAGATAAAATTGTCTAATTCAGCTCCTTGCTTGGGGCCTGAGATCTCTGGATTATGTGTATTACTAATGCTAACGGTCACAGAGCTAAAAAGTGCCAGCTCAGAGGCAGTCAACTTTTTTCCCTTCCAGGTTGGTGTCCCCACTCTCACATTACAAAAGGTGAGATTTTTATTTCAAGTGACACATGAAGAAAATAATTTGATTCTGTTAACTATGATGGTATAGAAATCTTTCTCAGATAATATGGCATTGAATACAAGTGGTTCCAAGTAGATATGTGACTTTTTAAGGGCCCTTCAAGTTCCCAGATGATGCATTGATAAGAAGAGGTACTGACTTGCATTTTTAAAACTGAACAAGAAACTATGCCAAATATTTCCAAAAGATTAAAGATAAACAGAGGAAAGAAAAGGGGATTAGGACTCTGCTTCTGACCTCCACTGCTGTTAATATTGGTGGTGATGGTGGCATGTTTATAGCCGTGCTGAGCTAAGGTTCTAATAACAGCAATCTTCCTATACTTTCAGCTATTTCTCCTTGCATCCTCTCACCTTAATTAAAACTGGTTCTATCCTGAACATACCACCTCCCCTCCACCAACCCTTTAGACCTCACGGTTGAGGAGGGGTGGTGTACTTTTCACTCCCCATTACTATTTTTGGATCATTTCTCCTCAATCCTCAGACCATATATCTATGTTCCATTGCACATGTGTGTTTTTTGTTCAGGCACAACAAACTCAGCTGCTCTTAACTCCCATCCCTCCACCAACTCACTGTCAAATCTACTCCATGCCCTGTGCTCACTGTCTCAGTGAAAAGCACCTCAAGCTTGCAGTTACCCAAGACAGGAATCTGAGAATGATACTCAACACCACCCCAACTCACTCCATTCCGTTAAAGTCAAATTCTATTGATTCCATAAGTTATACCTGTCTCCAATCTGTTTGCTGCTCTGCCAACCTGTTGGCTCAACATTAGTTTTAGTCACTGTCTTCTCTCTCGTGAACTGTGGCCACAGCCTCCCGAATATCCCCCTTACCGTTAGACTTGGCTCCTTCTAATCTATTTATTTGCTTGGTAACAACCATGTGCAAGGGTTTTGTTGTTTGTTTTTGCTTTTCTTTTAGCATTCATATTACTTTCATGAAAGACATTAAGCCTCGAGAAAAGCAAAAAGTTTGCTCATACTAACACAACTCCTCAATGTTAGAGCCAGATATTCTGATTCCACACGAGGATTTCACCACCTTCCAGATACCCCTTCTGCAGGTCTGGAGATATGTGCGCTCCTGGGGCATAAACAGTGCAGGATTGAGGCCCTAACCAGAGGGTAAAATGATAGAAATCTCTCAACTTTTAAACCCTAACTGTAACATAATGTTCTGCTGCTTGAAGGACAAATTCTGAGTCATCGTCATGGCATTTAGATGCCATCAGTCCGCAGTGTTGTGACCTTTTGAGGACCAGAACTTCATTGTGTATAATTTGTTTCTACTTTCCAATATCTCATTTTATTATCATTATAAATTGTGCTTGTGTTTTAGGGACGTTAATTTTCAGATTGTCATCAATAAAAAAACCAAGTTATTCTTTGATCAGAGTTATAACATTTAGAGTTGCCCACGAAGTCAAATAAAAAAGAAATTACAATCAGTAAAAGAACGCAGTTAGTATTCTTAACTATTCTTGATTACTCTTTTCCCCACTTAGAATTATTTCACAATGTGACAGAACATTAAGCAAAGTAAAAATATATATGTTGGCCCACGTACAGGGACCTGCCCGTCTTTGCAAGGCCAGATGGCTATTGATCAAATTTTAAGGTCAGTGAAAAGTTACATCAAGTTTCACCTGATTTAAGCTGAAGAGAATAAACAAAACAATGAGGTAATTAAGAGGAAATTGTGAGATATACAGGTTTTGGGGGGAAATTGCTGAAATGACTTTGAAGTTGTCTTCAGACAAGGTGACAGAAACTAGTTTTCACTTGTCTGGGGTTTTATTTATTCTGCATAACTCAAGTTCGTGGTAACTTGATCTGTATTCAACCATTCTTCTATCAAGATATGCTGTCATTTTGGCCTGCATTTAATGCCCCTCCCTCTTTAAAATTAGAAAATATTTGGTCTCTATATTGGATCTCTGTGGGAGATTAGCAGTTTAATATAGCAGTGGGCTATTATTTATCATAAAAGGAATGCAAAATGGTACAGCCACTTTGGAAGACAGTTTGTAAGTTTCTTACCAAACTAAACGTACTCTTTTATGATCTGGTAATTGTACTCTTTGGTATTTACCAAAAAGAGTTGGAAACATGTCAACACAAAGACCTACATGCAGATACTTATAGCAGTTTTATCCATAATTGCCAAAACTTGGAAGCAACCAAGATATCCTTCCATTGATGAATGGATTAATAAACTGTGGTAATCCAGACTATGGAATATTATTCAGTGCTTAAAAAAACACCAAAAAACCTATCAAACCTTGAAAAGCCATGGAGGAAATTTAAATGCATATTACTAAGTGAAAGAAGCCTATGTGAAAAGCTACATACTGTATAAATCCAATCTGTGCCTCCTTCTCCCTTCCGCCTTCCCTTCCCCCAGGTCCCTGGAAAAATTGTCTTCTATGACACTGGTCTCTGGTGCCAAAATGGTTGGAGACCACTAAACTATGAGATTTTCTGAAAAAGTAAAAACTATGGAGACGGTGAAAAGGTCAGTGATTGACAGGGTTTAGGACAGAGGGAGGAATGAATAGGCAGACACAGAGATTTTTTAGGGTGGTGAAACTACTCTGTAGGAGACTACCATGATGGAGACATGTCATTATACATTTGTCAAAACCCATAGAATGTACACCACGAATAGTGAACCCTAAGGTAAACTATAAACTTTGGGTGATAATGATGCGTCAATGTAGTTCAATGGTTGTAACAAATGTACCACCACAGTGCAGGATGAAGTAGTGGGAAAGGTTGTGAGGACAGGAGGTGTGTGGAACTCTCTGTGTTTGCTGCTCAGTTTTGCTGTGAA
The DNA here is from genome assembly GCA_963574885.1 of Lepilemur ruficaudatus. Lineage (NCBI taxonomy): Eukaryota > Metazoa > Chordata > Mammalia > Primates > Lepilemuridae > Lepilemur > Lepilemur ruficaudatus. The sequence continues at coordinate 44,692 of CAUYRT010059705.1, read as the reverse complement.
GCTAAAACTGCTCTAAAAACTAAGGTTTACTGGCTTTTAAAAAAGTATCTGATATGTGGACATTGGTTAAGCAATATACCTAGTTTTAGTAGAATGTAGATTCTAACTTTTCTATAGAAGATTTTGTAATTAGTTATTAAAAGTACATTTGGCCTATATACTCTCTAGCCATGACTATAAAACAAGAGAATTAAGTTTAAATAAACAAATATTTCAAATTTATTGTCTGGTATTAATTAATAAAACTAGATGATTTAATTTTTTACTTTCAGAACCCCTCCCCTCTTTTTTGCCATTTCACAAATAGCCAAAAACGAGGAAATAAAGATTGGTAAGTGAAGCGATACACTCAGTATCTTATGAAAACATCAAGAATTGTGTAACTACTCAGGATGAACTAAGTCTTAAGCTAAGACTAGTATTAGTAGCCTAAAGTAATTTAATTATATTCTAAATTACAACCAAAGTTAAGTCTTGGGAGGGCAAAAACAACCTTATTAAAATAATTTGCATACATTTTGGCAACCAACATTTCTTTCGGATAACTTGATTTGACTTACCAAGAGATACTGTACATTGAAGACAAAATTTCTATGCCAAATTTCAAATAATTGCTGTATAAATAGTATACAGGCAAATTCCATTGAGACCAAACATGCTATCTGTTAGATTATTTATTTACTCCAATGGCAAGTTTTTAACATTTTATCTTAAGCATTATATTAGATTTTAGGGAACCCGAAACTTTCTAATGTTTGAAATGATGCCCACAGATTATCAAGTAGAATTATTAGAAAGCAGTGCCTATTCTGAGTCAAACGGATTAGCAGCGCAATTGGCTAGGATCAATTTTTTCTATGCTAATAGTGTTAACAAGTAGAGTGACATTTGGCAAAATGTTACCAGAAAAATAGTTTCTAGAACAGTTTGGGCATCATATGTACGAATAAAGTCTGTTTGTGTTTCTTTCTAGAAATCAAGAGCTGGAATAGATAGTATTGGCCCTTACACCCAGTAAACCAGAGGTAGTGATTTTACTTCTCAGTTTTAAGTTTTCCCCGCTTGTAAAATAGCTAAAATAATACAGAACTATAGGTATTTTTCCCAAAGAAATGTCAAAATGGATATGGCCATGTTAATTCATCATGCATATTTACAGTCTTTTCTTATCTCCACAGATTAAACGACACATGGAATTTCTGGTACAGCAAAGCAATAATCCCTTGATGTAAGATTTTTATGGGCCCAGCACGCTTCTGCTGCGCAACTCTGCTATCTTGATGTAAGATTTTTAAAGTTGTTTCATATCTATGACCTTATGTGAAATTTCCAGCAATCCAGCAAGTTTACCAAAATAGATTTTAGCATTCTCTTAGAAAAGACACAAACAGATTCATGAGTTGATATTACTTCCTCAAGATCGTATAGCTAGTTAATGAGGTAGAGTCTAGATTAAAACCTAGATTAGTGACTTCTAAACCAATCCTCTTTATTATAAAATGATGTTGTATACAATCTTAATATTAAGAGTTTAAAGTTTAAACAGCCTTAGGAAATTGTGTAGCAGTTGGAATAAATATTTATGAATTTTTATGTTTTGCTTGCTGGTGCATTTCATTTTCTATTAGATAGAAACACATAGAAACATATTCCAGGAAATATTATTCAAGGAAATACAGACGGTTCCCAACTTGGGATGGTTCAACTCACAATTTTTCAACTTTACAATGGTACTTTCAACTATGTATGTTAATGAAGAGTACCCTTATAACCATTCTGTTCTTTGCTTTAAGTACAGTATTCAATAAATAACTTGAGTTATTTGACACTTCATTATAAAATGGACTTTGTGTTAGATGAATTTTGCCCAACATACACTAATGTGAATGCTCTGAGCATGTTTAAGGCAGATAGGCTAAGCTATGATGTTTGTCAGGTTAGATGTATTAAATGGTTTCAACTTATGATATTTTCCATTTACCATCAGTTTATCAGGCTGTCACCCCATTATAGATCAAGGAGCATCTGTATCATTTATGGCAGTGTTTCCCAAACTGTGTAAATGGAACAAGTGTTCTATGAGATGGAAATCCATAAGTGCTCTAGACAAACAAGATTCTACAAAATTACTTTGGAAAATCTGGCATATTAGCACCTTTGAACAGTCAATGCACTGATAAGTGCTTCAATAAAGCTACCTGTAACTTCATTACATGTCAGCAGACCTGCCTGGAGCAGACATATTTTCAAATGGAAAAAGGTAGTATACTCTTGATAAACAGAGTTGTTTTCACTGAACCTAATGAAAATTGTCAAGAAAACAATATCTCTTTCCTATCGCTAGTAGAATCACCTCTCCAGCTTCCTCTTGATAATCATATGGCCTGTTATAGGTGTGCTTTTCTTAAAAAATTATAATTGGACAATTTTCACTGTCAAAACAATGTTGCTCTGCCCACTCCAATAAGTGCCAATTTCCCCCTATATCTTATATGGCTTTGTGGACTCACAACACAATGACCTAAGTCCAAATTTGATAATATTGTGAAATATCAGTTTAAGGTTAGAGTAATGAAAATAGGCTGGAGTATTTATTCAGATTTGTTTTTTTTTCCCTACAATATCTGAAAGTGGAGGCAACAAACACAAATAATATGATTTGTATTACCATATATATTTTATTTTCTTATTCTGAATATTAATGTGAACATCCCACCAATATATCAGATATGTATTTTTGGCACTTACAGACATCTGCTGTATCCTTTGAGCTGCAGAATGTTCAGTAATTGAGGACTGTTCCAATCTTGCAATTTTGGAATTATTTCCAAATGAAGCAAAGATCAAAGCGCTCCACATGTGTGCATAGCTTTAAATATATTAGAATAGAAACTAAGCCATGTTTGAGGGAAAAGTAGAAGCAAGGGATAGAATTTTAAAATTTAAAAACATGGTGGCCTGCAAATAATAGTTACTTTTTGTGTCATCAAATTTTAATTTCTATTAACACACTAACAATAATTTCCATTTTATTATTTCACCAGATTTGATCTATGTCTGGATCTTAAAAATACCTTTTCCAGAAGCCACTAGTTTAAAATAATTAAGAATTGTTTAATACTTAGTCAAGATAATTCTTGATCTGTAAATTTTATGTTACCTAGCAGTAGGTATAATTCAATTTTTATTTTTACAAAGCTAAGCATCAAAGACCACAGTGATTATTGCGACACTAGGTCCTGCATTCCCTAGTATTATTTTAGGCCATATTTTGAACCCCATGATTGTGTATGTACATTCTGTTCCATGGAAGATCTGGAAATGTGAGAATATGCTTATAAAAATAAAATGTTAGAATTTTATACTCATTTATCAAGAACTAGAGTGAATAATAAAGCTTGCTATTCCAAAGATGTATTTGGGTTATTAACAGAAATCATTAAAACCTTCTGAGGGTTAGAAAAATATTTGCATTAACTCACATATGCTCTAGGCAACTGCTACCTCTCTTCGGGCACACTTACCACTGCTTACCTTGAAACACATGCTACTTATATGTCATCTGCTGTCATTAGGATGTAACAAAAACAATCTTATTCTATGCTTTAGCTAACTACTCAGAATTTTATTTGTCACAAAATAAAAATAAGTTTTACCTTATGCATTTACTCAGTATTTTCAGACATTTACCTAATAAACTATTTAAAATAAAGATTCGGGGAAATAATGATCTCCATGAAATTGCCTCAACAATGGTTAACTTAGGATACCAAATGTCTGATTAAGATGTTCTAGGAATCTTAAGAAACAATAATGTTACATGCGGGATGATCAGAATGATAGCTATTATAATAAAGACTTTAGAAAAATGGTTTAATAATGTCAGAACTTTGGCAGAACACTAAATTGCCTTTTTCTGTATCAGAAGTAGCTACGATTGTTTCTCAAAAGAAAGCATAAATATTAAGGAGGGTGCCAGTCCCTGCAGGAATACAGTAGCAGGCACAGTCCTAATCTCTCTTGCATACTCTTCTGAGAATATGCTTGATATCTAGGAAGGCAGGATTAGAGCCTGGCTCTGCTTTTATCTGGGTGCCCAGCTGTATCTCCACTGATCAGGTAGCATTTCACTGTCCCCTGGCAACATATGAGAGTTTCCTCAGAATTGCCAGGGCCCACACTAACGAGTTTCAAGTCATTTACTGAGAAGTTGTAAATGCAGGCTCCTTTGGGGCTACATAGAAGTATCAGGGCGAATCAGCTTTCTCTTACTACTTCAGTCTCAGTCTCTTTATGTAATGTCATTTGGGCACCCACCATGGGCCTGGTTTCTTAGTTTGTCTGTATAAAGTCAGGAAGAAGACATTGCAGATCATTCATAAAGAAATACAGATTTTTCTATCCTTAAAGCCTTAAATACAGATATAATTTAAATTATAAAGCTTTCCAAAATGATGTATTTATTTTTTGTGAAATAAATTGCTTCATATACATAAAAGTTTTGAATTGATAACCAGACATGGTGGACCATGTTGCTTTTCCATTTCTCTCTCAGTTTCACTCTCAGATTTCATAAAATCACTGTTGGATCGTACCGCACTAGTTTCCGATGAACTAGTCACTCCTTAACGTTTTGCAAACGGGCTTTCATATTTGCCATTTATTAAAATAATCCTTTTGATTTTCGTCTCACTGTTTACATAGTCATTTTCCTATTTCTGTCCTTCAATCACAGCCATTCCTTTGGTTTAGTGGCTACAATAAAATATAATTTGTCTTTCTTTGCCTTCAAGATTAATATTGAGGAGCAGGAAGGCCTTGCCTAAGAACTTATTAATAGTCCGAACTCTTATTATCAGTGGCTTCAAAGGTTTGTTCAGGTATTAGAATAACTGACAGTTATTCAAGTCTGTTTCTAATTCTTACAGAGGTTTGAATTTAAAAAGTGTGTGCGTGTGTGTGTGTGCATGTGTGTGTGTGTGTGTGTGTGTGCTGTATGGGGGCTGTGGTGAGGGAGAGGTGAAGGAAAGGGACATCATTGTTTTGTGTGATACCAAGAAATACTCCATTGTGAGAAAGATAGCCTTGCTAATTAAGAAGGCAGTTAGAAAAAGGTTTTCTCTTACGGAACTTTGGAAAAACTACCTGAAGAAACTTATTTTTTGTCTTTGGGAAGTGTGTGAGTTTCCTGTCATAGTTAGAGGAATAATTAAGACCCTGGGTTCACATTGAAAGAAGACCTTCAAGGAAACTAGACTAGGAGATCTTATCTACCTTGGACTATTGTGCCTGACTCAGAATGCCAAAGCCTCTTCCCCATCCTTCATCTCCTTAGCATCATACTATCCACTCTCTTTCCCAAAAAAGCCCAAATGGATTTAAAGAACAAAAGACCTCCAAAAATTGACTGGCAGGTAACCCAGGCATTAATTAACACTGTACTTCTTAGACTTCAGACTTGTACTGTTGGGAAAAAGGAATTGGATCTTGAAAGAGAGATTAAATGGGTGGAGTTTTCTGATAGACAGTTGGAGATTTAGGTGTCAAAGAACAGAAACATATTTTCTAAGAGAGGCTCAAAAATGCAGGTTAGAATCTAGGTACTTCTGAGGTAATGAATCACCTGTGAAGGTTTTAACTCCTTGGTTACTTTTTCTTTGATTTTACATTTCTCCTCTTCCTGCATACACTAATGTTATTGACCAAATAATCACTCAGAAAATTCTAATAAATACAAAATTCCTTGTGTTTTCAGATGAATATCAAGGAGTGGGGAGCTGACATAGAAGGAACAAGAACCAAAAGGCCACAAGGAGATAGCACCTTACCTCTGTTAGAATGGCTTTTATTAAAAAGTCCAAAAACAATGGATGCTGTGTGGATGCAGAAAGAAAGGAACACTTATGCGCTGTTTGTGTAACTGCAAATTAGGCCAACCTCTATGGAAAACAGTATGGAGATTTCTCAAAGAACTAAAAGTAGACATATCACTTGACCTAGGAATCCCACTCCTGGGTATCTACCCAAAGGAAAAGAAGTCTTTCTTATCAAAAAGACCCTACACTTGAATATTTATTGCAGCACAATTCACAATCGCAAAGATGTGGCATCAACTCAAGTGCCCATCAATTTATGAGTAGATTAACAAAATGTGGTGTATATCTACCATGGAGTACTACTCAGCCACAAAAAGAAATGAATTAATGTGTTTTGCAGCAATTTGGATGGAACTGGAGACCATTATCCTAAGTGAAGTATCTCAAGAATGGAAAAGCAAACATCGCATGCACTCTCTTATAATTTGGAACTAATTGATGGGCACATATAGGCACAGAAAGAGGTACAATCATTGGAAACCAAGAAGAGGGGAGGAGGGAGAAGGGGAGGGGTAGAAACCTACCTAACAGGTACAATGAGCACTATTCAGGTGATGGGCACAGTTATAGTCCTGACTAAAGCATTATAAAAGCTATCCATGTGACAAAAACATTTGTACCCCCTTAATATTTTTAAATAAATAAATAAATAAATAAAAATGTTCTCTAATTAGAAAAAAGAACCAACAGGCACTATGGAGAAATGATCCATGACCAAATTAATTTACTGGCAGTAGGTGAGAGGAGCCTGAGGTGACCTCGAAGATCTGAATTCAGGAATTCACAGCAACCTGGGGAAGTGTGCTGGACTTTCCACAAATCGTGGAATAGGGGTTGAGTCTACTTAATCATTGGCCAAAGGACAGAGTGACCCTAGCATATCCCTGGATTATGTACTTAGTAAACATTTCCCTTGGCTCTCTCAATTTACGTGCCCGTTACGCAATCTCACCCATTCCCTTGGCAGAGCACTGAGTGTTTTATCTGGGACATATTGAATCATAGGTTGGATTGAATTTCCTTGTTGAGATCACATAAAATAATCTCATTACTGGATAAAGAACAGAATCATTTTGCTGACACCTGAGGCAGTGACTGAGTCTACCTTGAACACTGTTAAGCCCACTGTGATTAGTAGAGTACCCTGAACTATGGGAAGTGCTTAGTAAATGTTTATTGATGATTAATCCAAAAGGTTCCAGAAGCTTTACGGGAGGTTATAAACAGACTGAAAAAAAAATCCATAAATCCCTCAAGACAGAGCCACACTTACAAGAGTATTCAAACTGTTTTTTTCTGAAGCAGTTTTAAAAGAAAAGAACCATGAAGGAAAAATTCTCAATATCCTATGTTTCTGAGATAGGACTGCAAATGCAATCAGAATGCCAAATATTCATATAAAGGGCTTGGCTTTTTTCATTTAATCTTCTTTTCTCTGTTTTTATCATAAGCCATTTCAAACAACAGAAAGTTGAAATAATAGTAAAATGAGAGCTCATATCCCTCTAAACCCAAAGATTATTAATATTTTATTATATTTGTATTCTCTCTCTCTCAATTTGAGAAGGAATAGTTGAAAGTAAATTTCTCACATATTTTCCCCAAATAATTCAGTATTCATATTCTAAGAATAAGCATATTTTCCTATGAAATCATAATATCATTATCATACTTAAAAAGTTAACATTTTTCTAATATCCTCCAATATCCAATTCATATTCAAATATTCTCAATTGTCCCCAAAATATCGTTTATGGCTATATTTTTAAAATAAAGATTCACAAAGGTTCTCATATTGCATTTGTGGGTGATCTCTAGAGCAGTCCCCCACCATTTTTTCCCCTCATTATGTTGACCAGACCAATTGTCTTGTAGAATGACCCACAGTCGGGATTTCTCTGATTGATTTCTGCTGTTGTTATAATGGTTAACCTGTTCCTCTGTACTCTACATCAGCAGTCCCAACCTTTTTGGTACCAGGGACTGGTTCCATGGAAGACAATTTTTCCATGGACGAGGGGTAAAAGGATGGTTTTCGAATGATTCAAGTACATTACATTTATTGTGCACTTTATTTCTATTATTGTTACATTGTAATATAGAAGAAATTATTACCCAAGCCTATCTGCTAATGATAATCTGTATTTGCAGCTGCTCCCCAGTGCTACCTACCATCACTGCCTCAGCTTCACCTCAGATCATCAGGCATTAGATTCTCATAAGGAGCCCGGAACCTAGATTCCTGGCATGTGCAGTTTACAGTAGGATTCACACTCCTGTGAGAATCTAATACCACCGCTGATCTGACAGGAGGCAGAGTTCAGGAGGTGATGGGATCCATGGGGAGTGTCTGTAAATACAAATGAATCTTCACTCGTTAGCCAGCTGCTCACTTCCTGCTGTGCAGCCCAGTTCCTAACAGTTCCTGTCCTGGTTGGCGGCCTGAGGGTTGGGGACTGCAGCTCTGTCCTTCCTGTGAACTGGCAGTTAGAGCTAAAGGCTTGATTAGATTTTAACATTCTTGGCAAAAATACTTCATATGTGATATTTCTCACTTTGTAACGTATCAAATCAGAAGGCACATAATGATGAGTTGCTCTTCCATTTATGAAGTTAAATTTGACCCTTGGGTAAGATGTTTCTCACCAGATTTCTCCATAGTAAAGGTAAGTTTTCTGATTTGTAATTAACACGTAATTAACAAGTAATTAGTAGAGCAATACCTTGAAATCTTGCAATTACTCTGCTCCCCAGAAAAACTTTCACATATTGGTTTTAGTATCCACTGGTATCCATTCCTGAATCAATTATTTTACTGTGGTTACACTTATTATCACTATAATAAACACAAGTTAAGTGATATCCTAGGGGAAGTGCAACGAGGAAGCTAAACCATTAACAGAAATGTTTCTGCCTTAAACTTGTTTGGAAGGCTCCAAATTAGCACTAAAATAACCAGCAGATGGATATATCGACCACATAGCAGACTTTTAATGAAACAAATATATGAAAAATAGTTCAAAGATGCAGGGAAGTTTGAAAAGGACAGTCTTATACACTGTAGTGGTCTTCATCAGTTGTTGGATACTCATATTAAGAGAGTTAGACACAGTTTGTTAACAAGCATGTTAGATATACCTACCAAGAGACATGTTGGCAGGGGCACTAACATAAACAATAAATACTTTTTACCTTTGAATAAGTAAATACAAAAAGGTAAAGTAAATTAGGAAGTCCAAGAGTTATCTTCAAGAAAGGAAAAAATTCCTTAATTTCTCTAGTGCAGACAGTATCTAAACTTTACCAAAACCAAGGATTGAGTAAACACAAAGGAGTAGGAATTTCTTGAGTCATTAAAAAGCACAGATCATCTGAAAATCTAAGTTTGTGAATTATCCAGCTGTTTTTGTCAGCCTGTGATTTTTGGAAGCTTATTTTCCAGTTCTATGACTTGAGAAAGAATTAAGAAGTTTTCTCCTATTATTTTTTTCTGAGTATAAAAGTTTTATATGCTATTAAAAAACACAAAAAAATTATAAAGAGAAACGTTAAGAGTCATCCTTAATTATGCCTTCTAAACATAAGTTCTTTTAATATGTTGGTGTATGTCATTCAAGGTATTTTCCTATACATATATTTTTTTAACAAAAATGCAATCACACTATTACACTGCTTTGCAATCTGCATTATCTAATGTGTATTATATACATATTTCTATAATATGCCAATAATACAGTTCTATATTATCATTGTGATGATGGGAATTAATACACTGCTACAGGGTTAGCTGCCTATTTAACTTTATTTTGCCTAAATCTGACCACTTAATTTTATTTTACCTAGGTCTAGTGTTTAGAACATTTTCTCATTAAACATTATTTCTTTAGAGTCTACAAACTTGCCAGAAAGGTAGCTGTGACATCACCTTCAATTGGCTAGTTATACAAATCTTTAGCCTTTAGTAATCAAAAGCATGTGGAGCTCTATACTTTTCTCCAGGTTGCCAGGTGGTATGTTACAGGGAGAACAAGGCTTAGACCAAATACTTTCATAAAGGTTGATTAGCAAGCAGACACAAAGTTTGTCATACATCCTCTTCTTATAAATTCAAGGGAGCCCACACTCTCTGCCCTCAGGAACTCTGGAAAAAACTATGAATGAAAATTTCTTTTCTGTTAAGATCCTAGGAAGATGCAACAAGGCAGCTAATATTTGAGCAGGGTCAGATAGCAAAGTACTCCATAAAATGAGATGACACAGTACCAAAATGGGTGTCCAGAGCATGAACACTGTTCTGAAAGTATTAAACTGTTGAGATTTTCATATTCTAATGCTTTGTTGAGGAAAGAGCAGTGATATCAGTACAACCTTGCCAGCCAACGACAAGTTTTAAACACCTGTCATTTCACTACATAGATTTCTAAAGTCTCTTGTGCTAATTAGCAAACTCTTTGGTACAGTTTCACGAATAGTATTTGATGTGCTTACATAGCCACCCCCGAATTAAGATTCATTATTCAATCCTTCAAATGCTAGGAAATATATTAAAGTTTATTTAAACAGACACACATACACACCTTATACTTTTTATATCAAAGCTTTTAATAAGTAAATTATCTTCTAATAATATAACAGGGGCATTCATTATTATTGCTATTCATATTACAGTTATTAGTCTCATTTTTCAGATGAGAAAACTGAAGCTTAGAGAGTTTAAATAATTTACACCAAGTTATACAATTAATTTGGAAAAACTTTATGGCTATGCAGATCAGAACTCAGCTCTAGACTTCTCATCATCCACAGTGATGGAAGAGGGAAAGATGGTGGGTTATGTACCTTTCTTATGGCTAATAAGGGAACACAGAGAACTAAGAGGAATATGTGTGAAAACATTCATACAAATTATTTAGAATACCATGATAGACATACACTTGTTACTAACAGTTTGAGCAATGCAGAGATGTCCCTGTGTGTGATTATTTCAACATTAGCCTGGGAGAAAGGTGAGTACATCATGCTAACTTCATGAGGAGTGAAAGTGCATGATGATGTGGAATTGCTTCCTGGTGATCTGGCTTAATATAGAGATAAAACTTAATGAATGGATAATTGGTATATCCATTACACTGTCTTTTCTCTTCTTAGCAAGGGAGTATGGTAAATAAGAATCACAACAAAGATCTTTCACCAAAATGCCTACAACCCTGTGACCATTTTTTAAATATTATTTCAGTGAGTATTCGGCAGGAACTGAATGCCAGACACTACAAAAACACAATTGCTGGCAAGTAGTTTCTGATACTGACTGAAGGATGATCTGCATGCTTTTAACTTTTAAAATAGAAATCAAATTTCTAAGCCCACTTTTTATCCTTTTCTCTCCTTTTCCTGCCGCGTGCACCCCACTCTTCTGCCACCATGAATGACGGCAACTCTCCTAAGTGATGGTCCTTTCTTTTTGTTTATTTTGCTGCTTGCTCCACCTGCCACACTCTGTCCATGCTCTGTCCTAGCCACCGTCTCCTAACTAGTTCTTTGTCTTTGTATCTCCTACGTATCATACTGTGTGATTATCATAAGTCCTCAAAACTTTGTGGAGTGAATAAAGAAAGGCATGAATGCATTTATTCATTTTCATTCATTATATCATACCTGGCCCATTTTAGATTTCCCAGGACTTAAAGCTGCCAGACAAGGAACAAATTTTATTTTGGAAACTGGAAAAAAGGTTCAGAGGCATGTGAATGGGTCTACTACACAGTGGTTTGATCTCAGGGTGGTACCATCTGCCCTCTGCCCTGATATTCAATCCCTTTCCTCATGCGGGCTGCAGCTGCATTCTGCAAACTCGTGACAGACGGACTCCTACAGATGCTGCCCGATGATTCTAAGAGAAGCATGGATTCAATGACCAACATAGTCCTATCAGTAGCAAATCTGAAGACATTGCTTACTTGAAAATTATGCATTAATTTTCAAGGACAAATGTGTTAGAATAGATAGTAAAAATAAAGTACATTAACTACTTTATCTTCACATGCTTTAAAAAATTATCATTAAATATAAATTTCCCTTCACATATATTGAATATGATATAAATTTAATTCCCAATCTTAGACTTAAAGATAAAGCTATATTGTTTCATTGGCTGGGGTATCCCACCTAGCAGCATAGCTGAAGTTTAGCTAGTGCATATTTGAAAAAATCAAAGTCCTCAAAGAATCTAACGATCTTGTCTTAATCCAAGTGTCATATGCACTGTTACTACTAAATTCATCTTTAGTGAACTTAGAACAATTATCTTTTCCTAATAATAAATGCAGATTGTGATTATGATATTTTAAGCCCCACTTCTCACTTTTTACTAGATCCGGTAGAATGAGTGAATAAATGAATGTGTGTGTATGTATGTGTGCATGTGTGTGTGTATGTGTGTGTGTGTGTGCTATTTATCTGGTGGAGGGGGTGAGGGACAAGGAGCAGCAGATGGTATGTTGAATCACATTTATTCATCCATTACATATGAGCTGCCTGAGATTCTTACCTCTTTAAATTCTGAACCAAAAAATTGATTGTTTGGGCCCCAACTCTTCTAAGTCTTGAAGGCAGAGGATAGAAAATTTTCCTGGCAGACCGAGATTTCTGAAAACCAAATGAGGGCTTCATAAGGAGTGGCAAGACACCCACTTGTATAAGCTACTTTTCTACTTGTATTAGGGCTCTCACCTCAAGATTTGACAACAGGCTAACCATGTACGTTCCGGCATGTTTTAACTGAAGATTGTTGCGTATAATGTTTAAATAACGACCTCAAGCAGATGCAGCATTCTGCTCTTCACAGGACAAGGACACAGTCTGAAGAGATAGTTCTCTCTTTCTCTCTCTCTCTAATTTCCTTCGTTTCTCATTTCTATTTTGAATTCCAGGGCCTGCTGTATTTGGCAGGCAGACACATTCCAGATGAGGCAGAGAGGAAGGCAACAATCAGGACATGCCTTATGATGTTCTTTTCAGGTTGCTTTTTATGCAGCACCATATCTAAAGAACACAGCCTTCCTGAATGTGCAGGCAGGTGGCTCCTTTGTGAAGCCCACTGAAATAGCTTGTCCCAAAATGGACAAGTTACAAGATACCAACTGAGAAGGTAAAAGCACCACACTATGGGTTCCCTAAGGTCAGTCACTTGGACTAAATGTACAAAGATGAGAACTACATGGACTTTGGGGCTGCTTTTAAAATGGGTCAATAAATAATCACCATTCAATCAGAACAGCAGTGAAGAGACTGAATGTATTCAAAGGCAGTAAAATGGAGGTGAAAGCTACTTTCTTTTCATTTAACTGAACTGTTGTAAGGATCAAGTGAGAATCCAAACGAAAACATTTCAGAAAATGTTATAATTTCTATGTATCCTACACATTATCTTCTCTATTATTATATTACTATTTTTCATGACTACAACTGGAGAGAAACTGGAAGCAAAATTTAAATTATTACCCTTTACAAAATTATTAGAGATGAATTACTTCTAAAAATGAACATATATTAATAACATGGGTAGCAAACGGCTGGCTCTCAGGCTAAGCTTAGTCTAGATGTATTTGGTCAAAACAAACTTTTTGTTTTAGGCAATTAGTTATCAAAATTAAAAATTTAGACTGTTCCCAACAAAAATTTTATATTTCTCTTATTTATTGAAAAATTAGGAGATTTGGCAGCAATGGTCTCTCATTTAGCATTCGTTCATTCATTCTGTTAATCATTCAACAAACACTATTGATGGACGGGCTCTTTTATACGCATTGATAAAGTGACAGAACAAAGTGGTAAAAATCAGCTAGAACTAGCAGGGGCTGCTTCTGTACACAAATTTTTGTACTCCAGTCTTACCATCCCTCCACCACCCCTACATTATGTCCTGACTACCAGGGCCACCGTACTCATTTATTTTAACAATTTTAACAGCCTTTTTCTTGTAAATATTTATGCTCATGATGCCTGGAATATACTTCCAGTTTATACATATTCATTCAAGTTCTAGAAAGAGACTTTGAATGGACTCAAGTTATTGCATTTCAAATAGTACATGAAGGACAAAGTTGGGAAGAAAAATTGTGGCTGTTATTACAGTCAACTCAAGCCTCTATTGACTACCTGCTATATGTACCTTCTTTGATGAGTTAGTATTATAACTGAGCCTTGAAAGTAGTGGAATTTCTAAGTAGATTTTATGGGGGTGGTGACATTTCAGGGGAAGGTAGATCAGTTTTATAGGAATATGGGATGAGGGAGGGTGTATTGCTACTTCAGAGCCCTACCCTTGGTGAAAAAAATGCAGGTGCTATTGTTACTATGTTAAAAGAATTAGTTATTACAGGTAAATAAATCTTCCAGAAAATAACAACAGGATAATATGGAATCAAGTGGTCTTAAAATGTAATGTATGATTATTTTTAATGATAGAAAATGATCACACATTTGGATCAAGTGGTTCCTACTATACTTGTAAAGCTTAAAAGGGGGAGAAAATAGACAGTTTAGAAATTTTTAAATGTCTGCATTATTTGATCCTATCAAATGCCCACAAACTTGAGCATGATTGAACCATTTAGACAAGATTTATTACATAATATTCTAAGATATTAAGCTTGATGAGTCATGATGGCAAAAATATTTATTAAGCCTTGGCTTCAGTCTAGGAAACATTTTTAGCTTCTTAATGTGTCAAACATATGCATGCATATAAACTGTACTTAACTATATATAAAACTAATAAAGTTTAGAGCAATAGTTAAGTTAGCATGCCATGTTAGCACATGACATTTTATAGTTCAGAAAGAAAGCTTCTAATGTCTTTGGAGGCCAGGAAATCTCCTTTTCATTAACATCAAATTTATTTATTTTATTTCAGCAAATCTTGTGTAAATACCATGTGCCTGTTGCTAGATTAGGTACAATAGAAATGGCAGGTTAAAGAAATGACAGAACTTGTCCTTAAGGATCTCATGATTTTTCAGGGGTCTAGTTTTGCAGTGTGGCATTTGCATAGGTTTAAGGAAAGGCAGAGTGTCTTATTTTCTCTTTCCTTCTCAGTCTCATGTTAAGGCAAGTTTTCATTAGTGGGAGTGGATTGACTGTATTAGCAATTATGATGGGGACAATTAACTGATCAAGAATTTATTATCACATACAGCAGCGGTCCCCAACCTTTTTGGTACCAGAGACTGTTTTCATGGAGGACAATTTTTCCACAGACCAGGGAGGGGTGGGGTTGGCTTGGAGATGATTCAAGTGCATTACATTTATTGTGCACTTTATTTCTATTATTATTACATTGAAATATATAATGAAATAATTATATAACTTACCATAGGTTAGGAACTGCTGACATACAGTATCCTAAGAATTAAATTTGATAAATATTTATTCAGTCTTACTCTCTGCAGTGCATTGGGCTAAAAGGGATACACAGAAATAATAAAAGTCACATCCATTCAATACTTGGCTCATCTGTAACTGTCACTCCACTGGACACCTCATGGACATTATAATTTCTAAACTATGACCCAGGTCTGTCAGGTTGCAGAGTCTATTTTCTTTCCCCTATACTATGCTCTGGTGCTTGCCCTTAGTGAACTCATAAATCCAACAGGAGAGAGAGGGATACCACACATAAGGCAACAACAGAATAAACAGAATCTAGTTTTGTGGCCTTGATTTTATTGCCCAAACCAGCAAACAAAACAACAACAGCAGCAAAACCAACAAAACCAGTTCAGGGAAGAGAGAGGTGATGTGGACTTTAGTGGCTGAGTATAGAGTACAAGGCTCCATCTCTTCAGCATCATGCCTGGGTTTGAACCCAAATTTGCCTCCACCTCTTCTTAATGTGTGACCTTGAACTCTGATGCTCAGTTCTTCATCTACAGCATGACAATAACATCTTCTGCACTATGAGAATTAAAGCTAGATGTAAAAGATCTCATATGGTGTTGGCCCCAAAGTATTTAATACAACCTCTCTATTGTTAAATTTAACAAACATTTTCTTCTTTACATTATTTGACCGCATAGCAGTTTTTGACAAGGAGACTGATGACTACTTTCTTGAAAGAGCTTCACTCTTTGTGGCCCAGCATTCCACAGTCTTAAAAGTTTTCCTCCTACCTCTCAAATACTTCTTGATTTCTTTCGAGGCTTACCTGCTTATTTTATCACTCCTATACAATCTCATGTATAACCGTGACATGTACATACATTCTGACAACTCTCTAGGTGATATTTCAGACATAGACCTCACTTTTGAGTTCCAAACTGGAATATGCAACTCCCTCCTGCCCCACTTTCCTTTATCTTAGTAAAAGGAGCCACTATCTTTCTAGTTGCTCAGGCCACACATCTAGGTATCATTTTTGACACTCTTCTCTTCTTTGCCCCAATATATAATCAGTCATGAAGTCTTTTCACAACATCATTTTAAAAATATTTTAAATCAAAGCTCAACTGTTTATTCTCTCTTGCTGCACCCTAGTGTAAGCCAACATTGCCTCCAGACTAAGCTATCGAATGAAATTTATTTTTCGTTTTTCATCCAAATCATCCTACACACACATATCAAAAGTTCTTTTAAAACTTAAAATATATTCAGATCATACCTGTACTTTAAGCTTTTTAATGGCTTTCCATTGCTCTTAGAATAAAGATAAAAATCTTGGCATTTGCCTAAAAGATTGTATTATAATATGGCACTCGAGTATTTTTCCAACTTCATCTCATGCCATTCCTCACTCACATTCAATATTCTCTAGCTAGACTAGCCTTTGTTACATTCTTCAACTACCCCCAGCCCCTTCCTGAGTCAGGCTATTTGAATCTGGTGGACCTTCTACCTCTGCTTAGTCAATTCCCTGTTGAACTTCCAAATTTTAGCTTAAATTTTCTCAGAGAAACCTCCAGGAACCTCCACACTAAGCTTGGTTTTTTGTTATTAATACATGCTTTTGGGTTTCTCCATACTAGCACTTAGCATATTAATTTATATATACATATATGTATATACATAGACATATGTATAATCTATAGTATATTTATTTCATTTCCAACTCCCACATAGAACAGGGACTATGGTGGCTTTATTTATCCTCATTACCTAGTACAGTGCCTTGAACAAAATTTATGCTCAAGATATATCTTTGAATGTATTAATGTTCAATGTTCAATGGATAAATGTTCAACAAATGGTAGCTATTAATAGAGTAAAAACAATGATACCAATGAGAATGTGTATTAGTCAGCTTGGGCTGTCATAACAAATACCATAGTCTGGGTGGCTTAAACAACACAAATTTCTTTTCTCACAGTCCTGAAGGCTGAGAAGTTTAAGATTAAAGTGCCAGTGACAATTTGGTTCCTCATGAGGTGTGTCTTCCTGGCTTGTAGGTGGCTATGTTCTCACTAGAGAGTGATCTCTCTTCCTCTTCTTACAAGGCCACTATCCTATTGGATTACGGCCCCATTTAACCTTAATTATCTCCTGAAAACCCTATCTCCAAATTGAGTAACATTGGGAGTTAGGGCCTCAACATATACATTTAGGGAACCACAATCCAGACCATACATAGCACAATGTTTTATAAAAGAGATATAAGACTTGAAGTGTGCCAAAGTATGCGGAGGAAAAGGCAGTCGAAGTATATCAGGTATATTAATAAGAGGTACTAAAAGCTAAACAGAAATGTTGATTAGTAAAGGAGGGCTTAGAAAATAACTGCAGAGCTTGAGTTTTGAACCATGACCAACACAGTTTCATAGGAAGATTCATATGTCAGCTATGGGCAGAATGGATAAGATGGGTCCTGGCTATTATATTCACCTATGCATGAGCTATGGAGGCAAACGCTTCAGTAATGGCAGTAGGGATAGATGAAAAGGAGTCATTCCAGGAGACTACCACAGAAAATACAACTGCTTGGAAGAAAAAAAATATTTATGAGTATGTGAAGCAAGAGGATGAAAACAACAATATAAGAACGGGAGACTTTGAAGGCAATTTTTTAAATCAGAGAAAAGACCCCCAAGACAGGATTATAAACAATACAAAAAAAAAAGGAAACAAAACAACAACAGAAAACATCACTTGATTATAAACTCGGCATTGATCAACTCTCAGGCAAAAATGTTTGACTGCTACACTGGCTGCATGGGCACTCAGCTTTCTATCTCCTGTACTTCAAGAGCAAAAAATCCCAATGCTGTTCTGCCTACTCAGTTGGCCATTATTTTTCCTGCCTTTTGTTACTGCTTTTCATCTCCAATATCTGTCTGCAAATGGCTCTCTCCTCTTTGCGTTGGGATTCCCAGTTGTGATTCCTAATGAGTTGGAGTCCACATCAGAAAGCCTCGTGTGAATTGAATTTACCTTAAATTAAGCATCTATGGTTCCACTTGCCTTTTACCTAAATGCGTCACTGGTAGCATTTGGCATCCTCATTCTTGGTGGTTCCAAATCATGCTTTGTATAACAGTGAATAGCTGAGCATATGCCTCCTATCTTAAAAAGCTTTCTTTTTATCTCATTTGCAAGGGGAAAAATGTATTTACTTATTATTTTATTTTATTTTTAAGTAACATGCTGCTCAAACAACTTGTCTTTATATATTTCTGGCTACCAAACACTCGAGGATATTTAAGTATAGCAGATCTATCTATAAGAAAAAAGAAATCACTCTTCTCTGTGTTATTTAAAAACTATAAAATAAGCAAGGGTAGGAATGATTTTCCATGTTAGGGAGAAGCCAAAGCAAATGATCTTTGCTTTGGGAGGTCTGGCTTTGGGTTTTGGCTTAAAAACAATGTCATTGTTAAATCTGAAGGGCAAATTTGCCACAGGAAGATCATGGGGATGTCGTAAATTGCATTTTTCCTTCTCCCTGAAGAGATTATTATAGAACAAGAATTATTTTGAAAATGTCATCAGAGACGTGAAAAAAAATAATCTCCCCCTCTAGGTAGAAGATAATAAAAGACTAAGGGATCCTGGTGGATTTTCAGCTAACAGAGGACGTAACCTATCTTTCAGTTAAAGCAAGAAAGTATGCAGCAAGGTTACAGTTCCTTTCTATGACCCTGCTATTTTTACTTTATAGTTATTAAACCTCTCCTTCATGCTCAGCCTCTTATAGAACATGCAGAAAGGCAGTCTTCAAAATGGGTTAAAACTTTGAGTGAAAAAATTGTGCTTTCAAGGAGGTAACCTCCTGAAAGGGGGAAAATAATTAGATGCACATGGCATTAAGCAATTTACTATGTATTTATGGAAGTTAAAAATGGACAATACAACTGGGCTTGGGAAATAGTTTACTTATTTTTTATCTTTTAAAAAAATTCTATAAGATATTTCAATGCATTATGATTGAAAGCGAATCTAAAGATGAAGGAATTTCAAGAAGGGGAAAGAGAAATGTTTACTTCAGAAAGACAGAAAAATTTCCCATATATATGAAATAGGGTAAAAGAATAGATGGAGGAGAGTGTGGGTGTAAATTAGAGGCAGAAAAGTCTGCTTGATTTAAAGAAGAAAATGACAAGTGCAAGAATAGTGAGTTCAGTTTTTCATATTTAGATGCTTGTGTAGGCTCAGTTCTACAAAGTAAAGAAATTAGAAACATATGTTCTGGTAGTATATTCTAGTTTATGATTTTGTCCCCATAAAATCCTACATAGATTAAACGATGGGTGCTTTAATATATGGGTGTATAGTTCTCATTGTGTAAGATTGTGGAGGTATAAGACTTTGAAAGTGACAATTTGTTTACATTTAATAAAAAAGTCAGTGGTAAGAACTGGATATTTGAACATCCGGAAGTGAATCCATTCAGAAAGAAATTTTAAGCCCATAGCTATGGAGCAAAGTTTTTTTTTTTTTTTTTTTTTTTTTGTCTTCTTTTCTTGTGCTGGAAGCCTACCTTAGAACTAATTTCTAGGGCTACTTGAAGCTTAAGGCCTGATCGCTGATTGCATTAGCTAATTTCATATACTTGCCAACTTGTCTAGAATACAAATGTGGGCCAGTGTGGCGATGTTGCCCTATGCTCTACACACATTTTCACGCAAAACACAGGTCGCCCTATTGGGTGGAAACGTGTCTGGTCAGTGATCTCAAAATAAAATGCTGCTGTAGACAGTAACATTCTCAGGCACATTTATTCCACTTAGGATCTCTGGACAGAGTGGAGGTCAAGTAGAGTTGAAAAGGTCAAGAGGCTCTCAGACAGAACTTACTGCTTTTGTTCTTTCAAATGCTGTCACTAGTCACTGTTCCAAAGCAGCAGAAATAATGAGCATATGTGCTTGGCCTGAACCCTCGATGTTTTACCAACTGTAGGGCACCAAAAAGGCTACACACTTGACTCTAAAGGTATCATTCAATTTGAACTTGAATTTCCCTGGCTCTAAGGTAATTCCTAGTGCATAAGTTACAGAAATTTGAAAGCTGCAGGCTATTAGGTTACTGAAGTGAATAGCTTACATAATGAGGTCTATTGTTCTGCAGATTCAGATACACTGAGGCTGCTGGGCCTCATTTTAACAAGAATCAGGAACACAGCTAGCATAGTGGTGTACAGTGAAGCCTGGATTCAAGGTCAAGCAGATCTGAGTTCTAGTGTACTTTTGTGATAAGTTGGCCAAAAAACTATATTTTTGAAGTTTAAAAATTTACCTTTTGGGGGCTTAACTTTCCTCTGCTAATCTAATTTCCATATTGCTGAGAGAGAAAGAGAAAGAGACATTTTTCTACAACTCAAAGATGACCATGTCATGTCCTGCTTTAAAATTTCCAGTTGTTTCTCAATGGCATGGGATAAGCTCAAATTTCTTAAGTGAAAGTGAGTCACTGGTAAATGTTTTTTACAGAGTCAAATTAATAAATGGATTAATAAGATGACCAGGTAGGTGGAACTAATAATAATATGAGTATTTGTTGAATACTTGCTATGTGCTTGATTCCATGTTAATTGTTTCGCATCATTATCTCGTTTAACTCTCAAAGAAATTTCACACTTATTTATAACTACTTTTCTAGCTCCATTATTTTGTGATATTTGGGCTTTAGTTTGTCTATGTTTGTTATTTTTAATGCTAATAAATACTTTTTGAAGTATTTAAGCATTTATATCAATGGTTTTCAAACTGCAAATAACAGTATTTCATGAGATATGGCTATTACTTAAAAAGGGTTTAGCATTCATATTAAGAAATACATTTCAATAAATCCAAGCTATAAACTACTTTGAAGTCTTTAAAAAAAGTGAAATGAACCTGTGTGTATTGTAGGGAAAGTTGTCTATGGCATATTATTATGTGAAAGAGAAACAAATTATAGATAATACGTTATATAAAAATTCCATTTATAATGTTAAGAAACATGCACATCTAGAAATGCAAAGAAATGGGTCTGGAAATACACATATAAAACCCTCCATGGTGGCTTACTTCTGGAAAGATGACCTGTGGGATGATGAGTGAGTGAAGAAAGACATTCAGTTTTTACTCTACTAATCTTACTATTATTTGAGATTTCAAATAATCTATTACTTTTACAATAATTTTATTTTAACTAAACCATACATGTTCTAAGCATGAAGAAAAAAGCATATTCCACCGTTTTTCCCCTCCATGTCCTCTGCCTTAGCTAGAGATAGAGTACCAATTATTATGCCTTTTGAAATGATTGTAGAGAAGAATAATCTTCTCTATCGAGAAGTACAGAGGGTCATTCACTGTGTCATATCTGGAGAATGTCAGGCAATGTTCACATTTGGCTATCTAACCTGGACAAGTCAGGGATACAACAGGAAAAGCCATGCTATTGCCTTTAATATAGGATTCAAAGTCAACAATTCTACTTGCCCCAGATCCTCCCAAATGCTTAGACTTTCTTATGTGTCTTTTAGAGCACATAGGTATGCAAATCCTAGAAACCTCCTTCTTCCTACTCCTCCACTCATCCCGTAAGTACTCATCGAACATCCAAAAATCCTTCAAGAATAACTTCAGGATTTTACTCTTTCATGAAATGTTTCCTCACCAGCTCACTTCTCTTCAGTGAGCTGAATAAATGAAGTGAATAATGATGTATTAAAATGTAAATCTTAACACTTATTATACTTATTGAAATAGTTACATAACCTTAGCTTTTATCATTATAGTATATACTCCCCAAAACATTCCTCCTCTTCTTTTTCTAAATTCCCAGAACATACAACAGGGTGCATAGTCAATGACCAATTTAGTGTTTAAAAAGTGAACGGCTTTCATCATGGAGTTAGGATGCAGATATTAGGGTAAACTCTCATGAGTCCTCTGAAGCTGAAGCAGGCATAGATGTTCCCAGTAGGAAAACAACTGAAATGCATACAAATAAATATAATACTAAGAAAAAAATGATTAGGGTCATATAAAAAATTTAGAGAAAAATACTTGCTGCCTATTCACCCCTTAAAAAAAAAGCCTGAGCAATGGCAATGGCAAATGTCAATGGCTCGAACAATTTATGAACTTAAAAAATAAAAATAATAAAAGAAAGAAAAATGACAAGTTGTAAAATTAGACGGAAAATCAACAAAAAACTACTATTAATGACATGACCTTAATTAACAGAGAAAACTAAAAGTCCTTGTGAAGCAAATTTATTCCCTATGTGTAAGATTTCTTTGTTCTCTTTGAAGTCAGATTAGTTCAAATCCTGAAATAGCATATTGGACTTGAGGGTCTGTTAAGATTATATGTTAAATAAAGGACATTTTTAATGGGCAATATAAAAAAAACTATCTATGAAAATGAAAGTAATAGAGTTTCCTTCTAATCTTTGGTTAATCAGTCATCTTTTCATGGAGTTCAGAGCTTTCCAGCAGGTGGGCAGCAGCGCAATGGTGGGTTGCAAAGAGGTTGCGGATGTTTCGGATATTGACCTCTTGCAACCTTCGTGGTCATTCCTCACCAGCCAGAAGCAGGCTGGCTCATTTATCCCCATGATTTTTGTGTGTGTGTGCTACGATATTAAAAAAAAAAATCTTGAGAAACATTGATCCACTGTTATTTGAAATCTTCATTCTTTCACATGAACCAGCTTTTTGATAGATGCCTATTACAGACGATAATGTAACTGAAGGGAATGACAGCAAAACAAAATAGAATATAAAGTTAAAAATTAATTATCATCAAAAACTCAAAGTTATCTGTGCCCTTGAAGAAGGCACACTTAACTTCTTAGTTTGTTTGCTCATAAAATGGATAAAATAATATCTTTCAAGCCAACTTTCATACAATTGTTACAAATATAAAATAAAATAATACATGTGAAAGTGCTTTGGACCTTGTATATTATTAAATTATAAGGCTGTCAATGCCAGCATATATTTTCCATTCATGGAATAGAAATAGTTTAACATACATCATTCTCTTAATTCTTCTAAGAAATGAGAAGATAGAATAAGTGAAAGTCATTCCAAGCTAAATGAATTTAACTGGAATATGGCTTATATGCCTTCTATTTCATTATCTAAGAATATTTGAATTCAACACTTGCACTGAGTTAATACTGAATCCATAATCAACATTCAGCTGTTTGTGTGTGGGTATGTATATAGTTTCCAAATGTTACCTTGGCCTGTTACTTCTAAAATTCTCACACATCACAATTCATAATGCAGTATATAGAACTCGTGTTCATAAATGCAAGATAATAGTTATCATGATGATGACGGTGTGGTGGTGATGGTGGTGGTGGTATGGTGATAATAAAATGCCTTATATTTAACTAAAACTTTGTATTTTTCAAGGCCTTTATATTATCTAGAACAGCATTTATAAAAGTATATTATAAAAGTTTCATGGAGGCTATGAAGTTTGGGAATTGAAGGGTTAATAGTTTTCTTTTTGTACTGGCGTTCCCAGCGGTTTAATATCTTCAGAGGTTTTTATTGTGAAATTTTAAGAAGCTGATGGTATATGCACAATTCACTATGGGAATATTTCCCCCTTGTACCCCAAAACATCAAATGGGATATTAACCGTTTAATAGAATATACTTTAGGATGCTCTCATCTAATGTATAGACACATAGAACTTTAGTGCTGGACATGACCATGGTCACATATCATCTCTTTCAACATCTTTTTTGAGCAGATAAGGCAATAAAGCTCAGAAAGTTAAATGACATCTTTGAGGCAAATTAGTGGTAGAGGAGAAATTATAGTTCAAATATCTAAACCCCAGCGCTTTGCCTTTTTTATTATGACATCTAAAATGTAAGACTATCCCTAGGCTTCTTTTATCTCTACACAGTCCTTAAGGTAACCCTAATGCCCTTTCCCTTGTCATCTATTCCCCGACTCATTTGTAACTTCTATTTCTTATATCAAGATTGCAAAGTTATTTCCATGATCCCAATACTCTCTGGTTCCAAGGACATCTCCATCAATCACTTGTCTTTATATGGATTCTGTAATGTGGTTTTATACATTTGTTTAACACACGAGGAAAATAATATTCAGAGGTGAGTTTTCCTTAAGGTCACATAGCAGTTAGTGACATGGAGAACTAGCGCTAGAGCTCAAATAGTGCCTGTCATCTAATCCTATTTTCCTATATTTTGATTTTTACAATAACAATGGCTAAAAATTATTGAGTTTAAACACCAGTCATTATCCTTAACTAAGCACTGTAGTTATTTCATTTAACCTTCTGATTGGCAAATGAGTAAACTCTAGATGATTGAATCACTTTCCAGAGCAGCCATACAGAATTTGAACCCAAATCTAACCTTGATGTACTGCACCACTGACCAGTCCCTACTAACTTTGATTTTTAATTTTCCAGTACAAAAACCAAAATGTAATTAATTTTTAAAAAGACAGTCCACACTCACAGTACCATTTTTGACATCCATGTAGACAATAGTCCTTTGCTAGCCAGGCAGTGTGGATATTACTTTCAAGGTTTGGAAACCCTAGGTTCCAAACCAACTGTTACTCAGAATTGGCTACGGTGCTATGTGAATCACTCTGAACCTCAGTTTACTTGCCTTTAATAGATGAATAGTAATGCCTACTATTCTGTAGGGCAATTCCGAGATTAAGGAATTGGAGCTAGAGATTCTTGCCACTTGAAAGATCCTCATCTCTTTGAGAAGTGTTGCAAGGACTCTTCAAACTGGGGTGAAAATGCACATTAGGAAGTGAGATGCGGTTTCCAGGTACATCTGTGAGGTAGGTAATTATAACAGCGCCTTACAAACAATGTAGAAGTGCATATAAACGATGTAGCATTACATAAAGTATGACAAACATAACTACAAGCTATGTGAGTAAAATCACGTTTACTAAATTTGTAATTTGAGAGGAAACATATTGAAAGAAAAAAGCATTTCTACTTCTGTGCGTGTATTTGAAAGATTAAGAATTGTTATGACTTGGTCTGGTTGAAACTCAAAGCCTCATTGAGTGAGGCATCAGATAAACTGGTATAAAGCATCCACTTTACAATATTCAGAGCACTCCTGGGAGTTTTGAAATTGTTTAAATGCCATTTTAAACTGAGGATTATGCATAATGAGGGAGATCATTTTTACAGCTTCAATCATATTACTGGGGGTTTTAAGTTGATATTCATAGTTTGGTATTTTAATGAATTACATAGTCTTCCCCTTAATGTTTATACATATGTTTGTTACTGCAAGCTGTGTTTCTAGGAGCTTACATGCCTAAAAGCCACATGGGTGAGAACAGCAAGCAAACACAAGCAAGTTGGATCACATGGTTTAAAAACTAAAGCCTGTGCATGCCAGCCCTGAAAAGTTAAAATGAGCACTTCAGGCTAAATAAAAATGATGCAGACATGTATTTCTGTTATACAAGAGTAGTTCCATTTAACATATGTTGGACATTCCTAGCCAATCTTTGTACCACTTAATATAAAAATAGAGAAGGAGGGGGAAATAAGGTTAGAGAAGAGAGCTTTTGGCAAAATGAAAAATTATCTTTGTTAGAACAGCCCCTACTGCTGCTGTGTTGTAGTTAAATTTTGTCTGTGCTAATGTTATAAATCCTGATTTCCAGAGATTTCTGCTGTGACTATAAAAAGAACTGATACAGAGCCTTCAAATTTTTAGCCTTGGAGATTTAAGTTGATTCACCTATGTAGAGTTTTTGATATATAAAAACTTGACAGTGAACTAATCAAAATAGCAGAAATTGTATTTTAAAGTATTACTATTATTTTTCTAAATATTAGCTACTATCCTAACACCTATTTAAAAATCATTTTACCAAATCTATACAATAGATCTGTGATGTAAGTGCTATTTGCACACACATTTTAAACAATTCCATTAAGTCTCAGAGAAGTTAGGTGGCTATTATTCTGAAGGCACACAGCTAATAAATGCAAAGCCAGGATAAAAACCCAAGAAGGTTGACTCTTAGCTGCAATTGTTGAACTATGTAGAAGTTAAGTTCATTAGTTCCTGTCACTGGATCTGAAAGAACACAAAGCATCTTCAGTTGTTGTTATGGCAATAATTGTTGCAAAATCCTCAGCAAAGAAGGGAACTTAAATCCATTTTAGCTAGGGGATACAAGAATTATCAGAACGTTATAGTTCCACAAAGTTTTAAATCACTTTTTACTGATACTCTTTCCTAATAAATACTAGCGTAGAATGCATTTGAGTTGAATAGTAAAGACTATGTCTCGTAAAACTTTGTCTCATTTTGGAAACAAAACATAGCCTTCTTTTTGTGTTGCTTTTATTTTATCATTTTTTCCTCAGAAACATTTGGAGTTCTAATCACTGTATGTTATTGTTTGATTCTTTGAAGGTCAATTTTTGAAAGTGTATAAAATTAGTAACCTAATCTACTGGCATGCGAAAATGTGTCTTTTGGAGATTATACATTGTTGATAAGTAAGTGCTCTTAGGTGTGATGCACTTAAGAAAAATGTCAAAGTACTTACTCATGATATAGAACATCAAAAATAAACATTAAAATCTACTACGACTGATGAGATTAATTTAAGTATTCTTTCTTACCTTACTAACCCCTCTATCCTATGATATCATTAATATTTCTTAAAAATGGGGATAAATAAATTATAGAGGACACTATGCATACATGGTTACGTGTTTATATATATTTACATTATATGAAAAATAGCACATACGTGCATGCTTCTGTTTAGATATAAATGCTTGTGGTTTGTATCGAGTTGTTTGGAGGATCAACTTAATGCCAAGCTCAAACTCATTCATTCATTTGTTCATGGACTACTAATTGAGGATTTAACTATGTACTAGTCACCATGCCAAATTTAAGATTAATCAATTACAGGTCCAAAATAAAGAATAAATCATATTTATATTTTATTCTAACATATCTTTAAAAATGTGATGTTACTGGCTTATAAATAAGGACTTCTAAGTCAATTTAATGTGGTCTTCGACTGTTTGAATTCATATTTTAAGCAGAAGTAATGAGTGACATTTAAAATGACTTTTAAATACAACTGAAGATATAACGTACATTCTGCATCTAACCTGGGCAGTTAATCTGCGTCATGGATCTACTGAACAGTGAGCAGAATAGAGTGGTATTAGCAAATATCACTGAAATGGCATTGAGTCAAAGGAAGAGAAATAGAAATGCAGTGATCAGTTCATAATAATAATAATAGTGCCTTCTTCCACATTTTTTTAAATGACTGTATCCATGAAGTTCAAATTCTATTTTGAGAATTAGTTCTTATGTTCATAACAACATTCTGGTGCATAGAGGGTTTTTAAAAAATTTATACATTACTGATATGTACTTTAGACAAGTAATGGAGAAGGAGAAAGTTTAAATTGATTTCCTTTAATCACTCAATGAATCAATCAATTTATCTATTTCAATATCCAGGGGATTTCATTTTTTAACAGGATATTTTCACTTTGTGAAGTTCCGTATGTAAACTACTCATAGTTCAAGGCTCAATTCTTATATATATACTCAAAAATCTTTCTAAGCCACTAGAACTTTTCCTTATTTATGATCTAGGGCCAATTGCTTATATATTAATTTGGCAATTATTCAGATATTATTTTGTGACATTTCTTGAGCCATTTTGTTTGTCTTATGCATCGATTTCTCACCTACATAATCATCTTGCTAGCTGGATCTTTCTCTTAGAACAGAGGTTCCAGAACTACATCTGCATGTAGCTTCCACAGTCAGTGAGTTTAGCTTCTTCTAATATATTTTTAAATTGGACTTAATCTACACAGAACTTAAAGCTTGTTTCATGACATGCTTTCCTTGCAAGTTACTGTGTGCTCTTCTTTACTTAGTTCTAATTTAATTGATTATATTTAATAAGGTAATAGCATTCAGTAACTCTCCATGCAGACCATAAGGTAAAACCTTACTCATAACTTGTATCTAAGAGTTCATTCCCTTCCTTCGTCCATCAAATATAATTACCTTTTTACATCCTTTGTGTTCATTATTCCCTTGCTTTCCTTTTACTAGAGTTTTATTGCACATATATATGTGTATTCGTTAGAAGTAGATTTTATAACTTTCAACTTTACAAAAAGTAACAGGCCATTTTTATCCTGTTATCCTTTTATAATATAATATATTGTTAAGATTCATCTGTATTTTGCATATTTCCATAGTTCATTAGTTTGAATCACACTAGGTTTAAAAATATGTGAAATAATTGCCAGCCTTAAAAATTTTGGAGAGGAGAGTTCACAGAAAAATCCCAAATTCCAGTTTCTCATGATGTCTTAAGTAAGATCTGGAGATATTTGGTCTGCATATTTATATACAATCAATTCAAGGTAAGAAATAACTACTGCTTTCCTTCGGGGCTGTGCTTTCTGGGCCACACCAGTTCTTACGGTCCCATTCCTTGCCTACTTCACTAGCTTACGTAGTCATATGATGGAATAGGAATTGGTACCTCCTCTCTTAAGCTGGTTGATTAGTAGTTAGCAAAATGCAAAATCTAATAGTTAAGAAAACCTACAGAGTCTTAACTCTTTAAAATAACTTTTTTTAGATTAAAGCGAAAATTTAAAAAGTGGTCTATCCTGGCTGATCCATGAGAACAAAGTTACTGCTGCTTAATGCTGGGTTGTATCTAAGTATGTATAAAATGACTGACAATAAATATTTCTCAACACCTGCGTTGGGTGTTTCTGAATGTGACCTTTAAAAATAGCAGTAACTATTTACCAAAAGCCATAGAATTATTGTTATCTAGAATAATATATTTCATGTTTAGTGGTTTATATTAGTTTAACTCATCTACATTTTATCCTGAGTTTCCTTGGATTAAAATAAAATGCTCTAAGGCTCTATGTTTACACAGTGAAAGGTACTGAAAAATTGAGGCATTTATGCAGATAATTTAGGCAAAGAGCCATGATATTAGGAAAATAATTCCTTGGTCAAAATTACATATTTTAACAGTCTATATCAAGCAAATATTCTTTAATCCTTATAATTATTTATTTGTTCAGACATTGGAATATTTCTTGAGTATCTACTACATGCTAAGCATTGTCCTTGGAGTTAGTGTCACAATACTAACTCATTCAATAATTTTTACAATGTACTTAAACCCCACCAAAAAAGCTTGAATAGTTAATTAGCAAGGAATAAAAAAAACATTTGTATTCCATTGGTTTCAGATTTTATACTTTTTTTGGATGTCAGATCCAAGCAAAAACAGGAAGGGTATCTAATTTTACAAAAAAAATGAAAGGAAATAAATATCTTTTCAAAACAGCTAGATAGATAAAACCCAGACACTGTAACAATGCAAGCAACCAAACAGAATGCTGTGATTAGTTCATTTGGGAGGTAGAGATGTGGAAAAGCAAGAACAAATCTACAGGGAAATGTAGCACAGTACCCGACAGAATAGAGAATTAAATAACTACAAATCAGGGAAATGTTCACTAAGGAGAAGCCACCCAAGTGAACATCTGTAGTTTGAAGCTTTAACAAATCTTGGGAAGTATGTACTGGCAGAATGTTCACTTCTAAAAATGACAAATCAAGTCTATACCATTCTGGAAACCAAAAAGAAATGTGGAACATTCGACAGAATTCAGTGAACACAATGATTTAGTTTTCTGCAGTTTTTAAAATGTCCTTAATTCACAAAAGGGCCTTTGCGTTTTCTTCCTTTTCAATTGACCAAGCCAGATATGGTTTAGGAACATGTGGACAGCTTCTGATTTTACTTCAGACATGAGTGCTATAGCATCAGCTCACACTGAATCTGAATTTAAATTTCAAAGTATTTGTTCCCTGAGAGCAACACTAAATGTAACAGTGGAAAGAATTCTTAGATGCTTAAAATATCTTCACATCTTTGTTTATCATAAATATTCCAATAAGGTATAGCACATTAATGGCTAATACTTTTTTCTACCCTAGATAAAAATTCAACTGAGCCAAAATAAAGAGGGATAGAAGAATATTTTTAATATGTTAATTTCTTTATGAAGTCACAGGGGCAGATACAGAGAAAAATATTAAATGAAGAGAGAAAAAACCTTTTTGACAGTTGTAGGGCAAATAAAATGTTCACGAAAATTATGTGGTTTAATAAAATATGCATAGTCAAACAAGAGGAATTAGTCCTTATAAGTTATATACAGAGAATAAAAATTGAGAAGCAACTCCAAAACACTATGACAGCCATTCAGCAGCAAATAACAGACTTTTCAAAGGTAGTTTAGGCCGAGCTAGAAAGTGGTACACAAAAAATGATGCATAGTCAATAGGAGACTACAAATAGGTACAAGGAAAAAATACTTATGAAACTTTAAATAAAGGGGCTTATCATTTTAAAAAATTCTCCAAGAAGGATAAATCACTATAAAGGTATAATATGTTAGTTTACATTTATTAGAAGACACTTGTTTTTAGATTATATTATGCTATTAATTATTTCTCATTTCTCTCTTTCTAAATAAGCCAGTTAATTCTATAAGCTTAGAAAAAGAAAAAAAAATTAATAAGACAATTCACAGTAAAGGTTATTTGAAATATTCAGCCTGTAACTATAAGTTATTTAAAATTCACAGGGCATTTCTTTTGCTGTATAAATATATCCAATACTACAAAAATACATGAATTTACTCAATGTTGAAGACATTGCTTACATTATAGTATGTAAGGAAAACTATATGTATTATATGTGCATATATATTATACACGTGTGTGTGTGTATAGAGAGAGGGGGAGAGAGAGAGAGAGAGAGAGAGAGATCGAG
Organism: Lepilemur ruficaudatus; assembly: GCA_963574885.1. NCBI lineage: Eukaryota > Metazoa > Chordata > Mammalia > Primates > Lepilemuridae > Lepilemur > Lepilemur ruficaudatus. The sequence continues at coordinate 13,483 of CAUYRT010059705.1, read as the reverse complement.
AGAGAGAGAGAGAGAGAGAGAGAGAGAGGTTGATTTTGAAAGATGGAGGGAAGGTGGACCAGCAGACCAATTAGGGAACTCAGATCCAAGAAATGACATGGTGGCCAAGTCTCTCTCCCAGACCAAACTTTAGTCAGGCTCCTCTGAACCCTCTTCTGAACTAGGCCCCCATTGCCAGACTCCCATCACTCAGTCTTAGCAAGAATCCTGTCAAATTGGTTTAGTCAGAACTCTCCCTTATTTCTGTTTTTCCTGTTAGTAATTTCTATCCACTGACCCCACCCTGCCCCTTGGCTATAAATCCACATGGGTTCATGCTGTATTTGGAATTGAGCTCAGTTCTCTACTAAGGTCTCTTTTCTCCTATTGCAATAGATCCTGAATAAAACCTCTTTCACTACTTTAACTACTGTTCAGCTCTGCTTTTCCTAACAGTGTTGAATGTCCTGTGTTTTCTTTATGCATCATATAGTCCAGGCTTAGAACTGAAAAATGAGCAACACAGAAATGCCAGGGGGTGCAGACAAAAATATTCCCTCAAATGCCTACTCTCTTTAGTCAAGGGACTAAGGAAAGGGGCAGTCTAGCAAGGAACAAACATGTAAGTTTTACATCTTACACGAAAATTAACTCAAAATTGATGGCAGACTTACATGTAAAATGTAAAACTATAAAATTTTTAGTAAAAAATACAGGGGAAAATCTTTGAGATATAGGACTAGACAAATAGTTGTGATACCAAAAGCATAATGCATAAAAGGAAAAGAATGGATATATTGGATTTCATCAAAGTTTTAAAAATTTTGTTCTGTGAAAGACCCAGTTAAGAGGATGAGAAGCCAAGTTACAGACTGGGGGAAAATGTTTGTAAACCACATATTTGACAAAAGAATTTTATTTATAATATGCAAATATGACACAAAGAATTCTCAAAAATTCAATGGTAAAAAAGCAAATAATTTGATTAGAAAATGGTCAAAACACAGGAAGAGTCATATCACTGAAGAGGATATATTGATAGCAAATAAGCACATAAAAAGATGTTCTACGTCATTTGCCGTTAACAAAATGCTAATTAAACCAATGAGATATTATTGCTCCCATCAGAATGGCAAAAAGAGTTAAAACATCAATTGCTGCTGAAGATGCAGTGAAGCTGGATCACTCATACGTGGATCATTCATGCTGCTGGTGGAAATGCAAAATGGTATAGCCACAGCTAATGATATGGCAGTTTATTAAAAAACTGAACATGCAACTGTCATATAAACCATCAATTGCACTCCTGGGCATTTTTCCCAGAAAAATGAAGACTTAAGTCCACTTAAAAACATGTACATGAATTTTTATAGCAACTTAATTTTTGATAGCTAAAAAGTGGAAGCAAATGAGATGTCCTTCAGTGGGCAAGTGGTCGAACAATGGCACATCATACTATGGAATACTGCTCAACAATAAATAGGAAGGAACTAGTGATACATATAATCTCCTGGATATGTCTCCAGAGAATTATGCTGAGTGAAACATGCCATTCTTAAATCTTTCTTACTTATGATTCCATTTATATAGCTTTCTTGAAATTATACAATTACAGAAACGGAGAACAGATTAGTGGTTGTTGAGGGGCTTAGGAGGGGTGGAGCTGGAGGAAAGTGGCTATAAAGGGGCAACATGAGAGATCCTTATGGTGATGATGCTGTTCTTTATCTTGATTATATCAATATCAATATCCTGGCTATAGTTTCACAACATGTTGCCATTGTGGGAAACTCGGTGAAGGCAACATGACATCTGTGTTGTTTAACTTTATGTAACAACTAGGCTAATGGATGCACAGATAGCTGGTAACACATTATTTCTGGGGTGTGTCTGTGAAGGTGTAGGGGGTGGGGAACCTGTGGCCTTCTCATTTCAAGATTGTTCTTTCATGAACACCAAAGGAGGCAAGAAAAACTTCATCTTTCTCAGCTGTATCCCTCTTAATATAAGGATTTGTTCTGTAAAATCACAAATTTGTTCAGTCAAAATGTTACACTCAAGAATCCAGAATGCCACATGTGGCCCCAAGGCTGTAGGTTTCCCATCCCAAAGGGCAAATTCTCTTTCTCTCTTTAAACTAGGACATCCATCTTCTCCTGCCCTCAGACATCAGAACTCCTGGTTCTTGGGCCTTCAGAGTGGGACTGTGCTATACCACCACCTTTCTTGGTTCTGCAGTGCCACGTCATGGAACTTCCTGGCCCCCATAATTACATGAGCCAATTCCTATAATAAATCTCCTCTTATATATAAGTCTCTCTATATATCCTATTGATTGTGTTTCTCTGGAGATCTCTGACTAATACAGGATCTCTCTATTATTTCTTACAACTGCACGTTTATCTACAATTATCTCAAAATAAAATGTTCAATTAAAAAATAGAGTATATGGAAATTCATGGCCTTTAATTGCTTTGAATATAGGAAATGCAACAAAATAATTCTCAAAATCATAAAAGACAAAACAGGAATTTTTTTTTTAGGAAGCCTGAGCATGCCTGCCTGGCAGATTTTTGTGTATTTGCTTCAAGATTCAGAAATATTTACAGAAAAGTTCAGATAGAAAAACTCTAGATTTAATTTATTATAGAAAATTTTATCTTATCCTAAATTTTTGAGCAAGTATTATATATAAGGCCTAATACTACATTCTTGGAGAAAAGTAAGTATATATGAAAGCGCTCCCTAATCTCAAAAATTAACAACGGGTTTATAAACTTTACACTAGCTCTGGATTCTAACATAAGTTAAAATCCTTCCTTCATAATTCTAGTTGAGGCTTTGATCAAATGATTTAATCTTCTCGAACTTTGTTTTACTCATCTGTAAAATAAGGCTTATGTAAGGATTGAATGAGATATTTTGTGTAAAGAGATTATCACTGGGTCAAATACAATATAGATTCTCAATGAATGGTAGTTACTGAATTATTTTCAGGGACTCAGGCATACCAGGGAAAGACTGATCCTCCACCTTCTTGAGCAGTTTGGCAATGTGACCCAGAATGAAATTCATGGCCATAAGATATCGTAACCATTCATACAATGGCTCCAAAACCAACATTGCTAATAATACATATTTCCTTGAGCCCTTATGTGTTTTGTATACTATTAATATTATTTGCTATAGGAGAAGGTAATAGGAATTCATTTGGTAAAAATAAAAAAGACGAAAATACTAGATATACACCCAAGGGAAGAAAATAGTTCCTCAAAATGGTGAAGACACTTGTTTAGAAAGAAAATGATCTGGTGTCACTGATTCACATTAACAGCAAAGCCCTTTGATCTAAATAGTGAAGGTAGAAATTCAGCTTCAATTCCTCCCCTTCTCACTCTTTCCATATCCAGTCAGAACTCAAGTGTTATAAATTATAACTTTCTATCCTACCTCTTGGTCTCTCCCTCCTTAGCTGTACCCAACTTGCCAAAGCACAAGTATATATTATTTTCACCTACATTTATGCAATAGCCTCCTCACTGAACTCTCTGATGACTCATTCTTTTCCACTCTTGCTGCTAGTTATAATCTGAGGACACACATTACACTGTTCATTCTTTCCTGCTGTTGACACTAGTACCCTGAAAACTCATATCAAGTTATGTAATTTTCTGATCAGAAGAAATCTTTGGTGGCTTCTCATTAGACTCTAGAATAATGTCTAAACTCCTCAGAACGGCATTTTATTCCCTTTATGATCTGACCATAATTTCATGCTACCCATCTTGTTACAACCTACGATCCTGCCAAAAGACAATATTAACCCTAATCATGCTGACTTGCACACCTCCATGATCATGAGCCTCTCTTCACTACTCCCCCACTCCCCCAACTCCAATCCTCTGCAAGATTATATGAAAATACTATCCCCCACTTTGAAGTCCCTTTTGTCTCTGGGTTAGAACAACAACAGCAACAAAAATCCTCAACTTTTTGTGTACCACTACAGTTCATCAAATATTTTATTCTTTCTTTCACTCTTAGACTATATTTTCTAATTTGTATTATAAGTTGAATTTTTAAAACAAGTATGATAAAATCCTTAAAGACAGAATCTGTGGCTAGTAACACAATCTTTAAATCCCCAATATGCCCCATGAGGTTGAGGACATGCAGACACTCAGTTCTAGCCCTTTAATATATAATTTTAGAGAAAATAAATGAATGACTGCACACATCTGTATCACTGTATTATACAAATATATCCTAGAGCAATATATCTAATAGGTGCTCAACAAAAGCTATTTAAGTAAAATAGCTTTGAGTGAACTATTATCTTTAATGATAACATGTCAATTTGAGTGCAGTGATACTACAATATTTTTGAAACTCAAATAGCCAGGCTATAGAACATGGATAGAAAGAAAAATAACCAAATAACTGTAGAAGAAAAAAATAAGGATATGACAACAGCTTAAAGAAGGATGATTTGTAATTATAAACGAAGAAATGAGATGCCATTGTGAAAGACTAGGAAACGGAAAATTGTATCAAATATATAAAAGTAAACAAAAGATAAAGTAAAATATTACTCTATGAGATGAGAAGAAAGATCCAGGTGCTTTATTTTTCTGCCTTACATAAAAGATAAGGTAGGAATGTTACCAGCAGCCTATATAGAAAAAGGAAAATAATAAATACCAATTGTACAAAGTACACAGTGTTAGTTATCATTGAGAAATGGAAAAAAAGAGAAGAAAGATGTTATGCACTGGCCATTTCCCTTCAAAATTTTTAGGACATGTATGACTGTGCCATATAGTATAGTTTGAATATATAGTGTATATATACATACCATATATATGCAATATATATGGTATGTGTATATATATACTATAATATAGTATATATTCAAACTATATTCAAGGATGTTGGTGGTAAGGTATTACCTGACAGGTAATGAGATTATATTTTATGCAACAGTTCACCATACTACTAAGTCATTGCAATATAACAAAGACCTCTATTCAAGGGTGTATTTTCTTTAAAAATGCAGTTTGCCTATGCTATTTTACTATATTGTAATGGCATATTTAATATCTGTCCATTCACTAGAACATTTAATTGCCGATAAAAACCCATTCTGCTATCATTGTGTTTAAAATAAAATCTGCTCCAGTTCTGAAAATTCAAATGGGACGATTCTCTGGCTATGTCTGATGGTCTTTCCTATCAGAGAATTTTTAACTTGAGGAAAAGGTGATATTTGGATAAGCAAGAATGAGCCTTTATCTATAAAATTAACTACTTTGAAATATTTTTAAAGAATTTTTGAAATGCTAACATCAATTATTACTCTTTAGAATATTTCCTCTTTCTAGTCCAAAAATTTTTGAGGAAATTGCTTTTTATCTCTAATCATTTTTATGCTTAATCAAAACCTTTCTTGAAACATTTCAACTAATGTGACACACTAGGAACTTCTATGTGGAAAAATGAAATGTTACTCACCATAACTTCTAATGCAAATAAACCCAAATGTCAAAACAATGTGGAAGTTACAAGTACAACTGCAAGCTGAGAAGATTTATGGTTCCTCCCGGTCCTCCATTTATTTTACAGTTGCCATATGAGATTTTTATTTCTGGATGAAAGCTGCATTGATAAAGAGTTTTAATTGTCTGTCAGTGTGCCTTATGGTGAAGTTGCTTCATTTACTTCAAGCCTGAATCTCATTACCAGCTCGATTCTCCAGGCGCCCCTCCATCTTAAGGCGGTGCTTAATTAGTGTAACCGCGGTGATGAAGGCAAGTACAGCAGCGTGCACTCTCTTCCCGTTCTTCTCCTGACGAATTAATAGACTATCGATTTTCCATCCTCAAATATCTCAGGCACCATTCAATCATAATATTAGCTGTCCATTAACTTGAATTCCCTGCTTTCATGGGCTGTCAACACTATCAAGGCCATCCAATCAACCAATCAACAGCAAGGTAGCACCTGCGATTGGAGATCTCTTTGAAAACCATGCCTAAAATTCTGTTCTTTGTTATTTTTTTATCCAGAAGAGTTTCCATTCCTATCATCATTTTTCTTATTTAGCATTTGAATAAGGCTTTCATTTCCTAACAACTATACTTGGAAAGAGGTGTTTGCGTTTGAAAGGTTGATTGTGTTATCTGCCGACAAGCCATAATTTTACTCAAAACTAATTCTACCCCTTTTCCACATCTATAATATTTTCAAAATAATCTGACACTATAAACAGTTTGAACTTGTCAAAGCAAATAGATCCTTCTAATTTTAGAAAAAAGATCTTTATTTATTTCAACAATTATGTTAAGAGATGATTATCATATTAAAAAGCAAAGGGGGAAAAAATGAACATCTTATATCCCCCATCCCACACATGAATGTGCAAGAGTTAAATTAACAGGGAGAAAAAAAGGCTGGCTGTGATTTTTTAAATTGCGTACGAACTACACTTGATCTTAGCCAAAGTGGATTGTTAAAATCTGGTATATGTTCACAATGGAATATTACTCAATTTTAAGAAACGACAGTGAGCTAGCACCACTTATATTATCCTGGATTAAGCTTAAGTCCATTATTCAAAGTGAGGTGACACAAGACCTGAAGAATGGGCCCCACTTGTACTCGCCATCAAATTGGTACTGACTGATTAACACTATGGTGCTCAAATGGTGGGAGTGATCACTAGGGATTTGGGGGGTGGGGGGTAAGCCCACGTCTGAGTGACATGGTGGGCACTATGGAGGGGTGGGACATGCTTGAAAAGTAGTTGGGGAGTGGAATTAGGGATCTCAAAAGGGGAAAGGAATTCCTTTAAAACTGATTTATGTGATTAACTGTACATCTTGGTAAATTCACTAAAATTCATTTAATTGTACACTTAAAATGGGGTAAAGGCATGATATGTAAAGTATACTTCAATAAAGAAAAAAAACTGCATACGAATTTAGGAGGAATCACACTCAGTAACACCTTCCTCATTAAAAAGAATGTCAATCACAAGGGCCTCTTTCCAGGGTGGAAAGTCTGAACTTTTTTTTTTCTTTTTTTTTTTTTTGAGACAGGGTCTTGCTCTGTTTCCTGGGCTAGAGTGCAGTGGCGTCATCAGCTCACTGCAAATTCAAATTCCTGGGCTCAAGAGATCCCCCTGGCACCCCTTCCCTTCGTTTCTCAAGTAGCTGAGATTATAGGCACCCGCCACCATGCCTGGATAATTGTTCTGTTTTTTGTAGAAATGAGGTCTTGTTCTTGCTCAGGCTGGTCTTGAACTCCAAAGTTCAAGCAATCCTCCTGCCTTGGCCTCCCAGAGTGCTAGGTTTACAGGTCGGAGCCACTGAACCTGGCCTTGACCCTTTGCATATCATTTGAGAAATATTTTTTGTCATTTTTTAAACTTACAGTACATATTATTTATTAAGATGTTTATTGTGCAATGAAAATATGGTGATCAAGTCCTCTGTCTGGAGAACCATTCTTCTCACACCTTTCTCACTGTTGAAGCCCTATTCAAATGCCATTTGCTTGAATATTCCCTGATACCCCCAGTGGATACAGGGGCAATTTCTTCACTATTTCCTTTGTTCTTTGTTTATTAGGGCACTTACAACATACAGCACGGCTTATATTAAAAGTACTGTTCTTTTATTGAGGGTAAGTAAAATGTCTTTATTCATTTTTCAATTAGTCATTCTTTTAGTCATTCATTCATCTGGCAAACATTTATTACAAATCTATAATGTGGGAGCTACTAGGCTCGGGCCTGAGGAAAAATAGACAAAAATCACTGTCTTTGTGTCCAAAAATCACTGTCTTTGTGTAACATACAATTACAACACAGTGCTAAATTTTTTAAACTTTAAAAAGCTATAATTTATTGAGAGCTGTTAAAAAAGTGAATTGGTAGTCCATTAGGCTGAGATGGTTTCAGCACTTTGGGATCTGACATGAGCAAACCCAAACCCAACTCAATGTAAACAGTAAAATAAAACTTAAGCTTAAACTACCAGAAACCGCCAACCTCTAACTGGGGACTTTAAGGCTACTCTTTCACTTTAACCAATCAAATATATTCTTTGTCTTGATTCCTCAATACCTTATAAAAGTCTTCCTCTGGTGCCCCTTCAGTAGAGCCCAAACTGCTTGTCATTTGACATTGCCTGAATCATGAATCACTGTTTAAAATAAACTCTTTAAAATTTTAATGTGCTTAAGTTAATCTATTAACAGAGCCTAAAGGGCACCAGGTGCTAAGGTATACACTTTACATGCATTATTGAATTTAAAATCACAAACCACCAGAGGTTAAATATCATTGTCCCAATTTTATAGATAAGGATATTGAGACCAAAAAAATTCAATAACTGCCTATGTCCGCATCACACCATTGATAGGAGGTAGAGGTGGGTTTTGACATCAGACCTGGCTGACTCCGAAACAGTCATGCTCTTGGCTTGTTGCTTGCTGCACAAGGGAATACGGAGCCTCTAGAAGTAAGATGGCCATGGAATGTATTGCCCAAACCAGGACAATATGCTATGTTGTGACAGAAAGAAGGCACTAACCATATGGAATGCTGACAAAATAGACATAAATGGTAAACCTGGTAAACCTGGTAAACCATGGGAAAATGGTGACACTACCTAGAAGAGTCACTGCCTTACCCCTTATGGAGATTTTAGAAAGCAGGAGGCAGAAAGTGACCTCTTAACTGAAATTCAGGGCACTTGGAGAAACAAAACAAAGTGGCTTTTTGGAGATAAACCACTGTTGTGTAAAGGCCTGGTAGCTTGGGAGAATATGGCCCATCGGGGGAACCGCGTTTAGAATTTAATATGGCTGGAAGGCAGAGTGTGAGGTGATGGGATGAGAGGGGAGAAACTGGGTTATAAATCAGGTAGGCAAAGACACATCCTAAGAAGCCTTGGGTGTCACACTCAGGAGGACTTTACTCAAATGTCTTGGGAAGCAAAGGACTTTAAACCAAGAGAGACAAGATTAGCCTTGTGCTTTTGGAATATGTTTCTAGCAGAGTTCAATACAAGTATGTTCAATTAATTAATGAAACTAATTATACTTTATGGTGAACATTATAGAATAATTAAAACTAAAATAAACTCCTTTACCATAAATATTTTTGATTCATGCAAAATGTGGAGCCATTGAAAGATTTCTGGCATCACAAAATAGAAACAAAAATAAAAGCACACGATCATATTGTAGGTTTTCATTTCAAGTAAAATCCTGAAAAATCTAAGGAAGATTTTTCTTTCCACTTTTTGCTCAATAAGAAACACACCCATTGGGAGGCTGAGGCAGGAGAATCACTTGATGCCAGGAGTTCGAGACCAGCCTAGGCAGCATAACAAGACCTCGTCTCTAGGAAAAAATTATTAAAAAAATTAGCCGGGCATGGTGTTGTGCACCTGTAGTCCCAGGTACTCAGGAGGCTGAGTCAAGAGGATCACATGAGCCCAGGAGTCGGAGGCTACAGTGTAATATGATCAGGCCACTGTACTTCAGCCTAAACAACAGAGTAAGACCCTGTCTCTAATGAAAAACTACGAAGAAAAAAGAGAGAAAAAAAATACAAAGCTCATATTCAATCCATGTAAAACCTGAATAAACTAAATTATACTTTCATAAAATTTCCACAGAAGAGTCTACATGCTACCAAGGGTCAGGGCAAAGTTCTAAGCCGCATCTTTAAAGATGATGCATCAATAGTGACATTTGCCACAAGGGATCCCTGACTCAGCAAAACACATCAGCACTGCATCCCATCCATGCATGGATATCAAGTACTATAGCTTCTGTAACAAAAGTCCATTGCCCGAGAGAATTAACTCTACAGATGTTTTCAGTTTATCTCTCTTTGAGATATAAGAATTGACTAACAGTGAGTTTTTTTTTCACAAGGGAGCCTATTTTGTGCTAGCACATTCTTTTGAAATTTTTGCTTCTAACATTAATTAAACCCTCAGAACTCCAAGGAAAACCTTCAATAAGAATTAATAATGTCACCACACATTTACATGGAATCTGTGCAAAGGGAACATCTAAACATTTTCAGGTGAAACCAGGGCGTTGTTAAAAGTACAATACCAACTAAAACTGACCATCCTCTCCCTTACACCTCACACCTCCCTAACACCTCCAGGTGTTAGCGTAACACCTGGAGATCATAAACTTAAACACTGTGAATTAGCATGTGCATGGCATCTACACCAGAAAATAATATTGCAATTTAAAAAATGTCATAGGTATAAGTTATAAATCACTTCAAAATACTTTCATATGGATTATCATATTCAGATCTCACTACATATTTATGAGATTCAAGCCAGGTGTTTATTATCTTCAATTTACAAATAAAGAAAGCCGGTTTCATGGCAGAGGTGGGATTAAAATGTCTGTTTCATAACTCCTAATGTTTTCTCTTGGACATTAGCTTTTTGATTTATACGTTTGTTTTAAAGGACTGTTTTGGTTTTAATAGAAATGTCCAGTTTTAATAAAGTAATTTATCTTTAATATGACTATCAGAATTTCATAGCAGGGAGCTCGACTTAGTTGATATCTTAATTTTGTGGCATTTTCATTCATTTAATGAGATCTTATTTAAAAATTTCATTTCATTAATTTAATGAGATCTTTAGTTAACAAAGCTAAAATTCCTGATAAATGTATAACATGTATAACTAGACTCTCATGTAATAAATGTCATATGGCTTATGTATTTTTAAAGCATTACTCATTTTTTGGTCTTTGGTTACAAAACTATTTACTTTATATTCAGTTCTTTAACCTAGAAGTGATTCTACCTGTTAGTAGTTTAATAGACTGTACTCTTGCTACTCAAAATGTGATTGATTTGTGGACCAGTAGCCTTTGGTGAGATTTGGTTTGAAATGTAGATGCTCAGACCTCACACTGGACTTATTAAATCAGAATCTGAATTTTAACAAGATCGTCAGGTAATTTTGGTGCACATGGAAGTCTGAGACATGCTATTCTGTATTCTATTTAGCAGATCACTCCTCAATAGGACTTCAGAAAGCTGACTACCAGACATCCCATGTCTATGTATTTTCTTACTGTCTACCACACTTGAAAAAGTAGTTGAGGCAGCATATTCCCTGAATTTGGTAAAAATGTTCTCCACTGACCCTCTTTTCACCATCCTTCACCAATTTGCTAAGCAGGCTTAGAGGAAAGTGCACATAGACATATGTATTATAGTAAGAAATTTTTGATTATGAACAAAATTATTCTAAATTTTTTCTTTTATTGTAAGAAAAATTTTTACACATTTGTAAAAACTGTGAATTACAAGATGTGAAATATAGATAATCAAATATAATAAGTACACAGACACAAATGAAGTAAAAATGTTTAGAGAGGCAAATGAAACTCTCAATGGAAATAGGCCCAATCCTGGATAATCTCATTAAGAGCTTTACTGCAAGTAGCAACAAATTAGCAATATTATGAAGGCGATTTATATGTAAATTTCCTTTTTTATTTTTCCTGTGAATGTCTCTGCTGTGGTCCAACATTTACGGAGAAATGCTTTCATTTTATCAGATGAATATTAACACTACCTCAATGATATGCTGCACAGAAGGTACTGCAGGAGGATTAACTGATAAAACTGCTAATCAAAACACATGCTTAGAGCTACATTCATTAAATGGCGGGCAGTTATTCTGGTAACTGCACTGCTCACCCACTGACAATGAATCACCATCTTATTAGGGGTAACTGGTGTTGGAGTAATAATAAGTGGGTATCCTTGTCAATAATTAGAGGGTGTGCCACAGCTTTGACCATTTCCCTCAGGTCTTGATCTCTCCATGAAACTCCAGAAGCTATTTCAGTAACTCTTTGTAACTACTTTCTTTGTAAATTCAATCTGAGATTTTTCTATTATATACTATGTTTTTATTCACGGCTGGATACACTGACTCCAAAACACTATGTAATTGTGCCCTACATTCATATCAATTGAAATAATTTTAGATTTAATGATTGACTATTCAAAAGATTGAGTGAGTGACTGGCAGAATTATCTGTTGATAACACAGACTTGATAGAAATGACTCATGCACATTATATTAATACATTAAAATGATTCTTTGCAGATCTAAATCCAAATAATTTTAAAGGCTCCCTTTTGGGCCATGAATATTCCCTTTGACAATCTGCACTGACCAAATAAATTGAACAACTGCCAAGTTTTCAGTCGGCTGTTTAGAGGGTAGACAGTCCAAAGTTATTCATATGCATTCACTAATTTTTGCCCTGAGGAATAAATGTGAATGATTTCTAAAAGTGATATGAGTTCTAAGCAGAGCTATACTTGAAATTTTGAATAGTTACAAAAGTGAAATGATTAAGTCTTTGAAATTCCTTGCCATGAACAGAACTTTCCCATCTGCTTATTAAGAAAACATTCAGAAAATTGGATAATTATAATCATTTATATTTAGCTAGCATCTTTCTACAGTGGAGCTGATAGATATATCGTCTTATTAACTCTCAAATCATTCCCAGGGTAGATAAATGGAAGCCCTTCAATTATTCAGTAGTGGCAATAGCCACAAGTCATTGGTTAAAAAGAAAACAAATTTACAGACACACATGGTCATATAGACACACACGATCACACACACACACAAACTTATTTTTGTATTTACTTACTTAAATTTGGCTCCCAGATGTTAATTCTAGAAATATGTTGCCTTGCCTTCTGAGATCACTTATATAAGTCTCAAGGAGTTTCTAACTACCAGTGTCATGGTTTCCACAAATTCAATTACATTTTTAAAAAATTTTAGCAAATATTCTTAATTAAGAAAAGCAATATTGAGAGTATCTACCAGAGTAATATGTTTTAATAGGTTTTTAAAAAATTATCACTTCTAATAAAACTAAATAATGTAAAAGAAACCGGGTAATTTTCCATTATTATAAGTCATGATGTGTTATTCAAAAATATTATAAAATACTGCTAGAAATCCCATCTCAGTCAAATGTTCACTTTTAGTGATCTAGGTATTTATTTGGGGATTTGTACATTTAAAACATTCATTTTCAAACAAACCTTCTATCCACTTTTATATTCCGACAGTACAGGTATATTCATAATCTCTTACCATTGCCTCTCCTTGGTGCCTACCATTCCAGCAATATTACTCCTGATTAAGCCATTGCCTCTTTACAGGTCATTGTTTTGTTTTGTTTTTTGAGACAGAGTCTCACTCTTTTGCTGAGGCTAGAGTGCTGTGGCGTCAGCCTATCTCACAGCAACCTCAAACTCTTGGGATTAAGGGATCCTCCTGCCTCAGCCTCCCAAGTAGCTGGGACTACAGGCATGCGCCACCATGCACAGCCAATTTTTTCTATATATTTTTAGTTGTCCAGCTAATTTCTTTCCATTTTTAGAAAGAAATTATGTTTCTTAAAAAAATAT
>CAUYRT010059704.1:0-40924 GCA_963574885.1 Lepilemur ruficaudatus | reverse complement strand
GCCGGGCGCGTGTAATCCTAGCACTCTGGGAGGCCGAGGTGGGCGGATCGCTCAAGGTCAGGAGTTCAAAACCAGCCTGACCAAGAGTGAGACCCCATCTCTACTAAAAATAGAAAGAAATTAATTGGCCAACTAAAAATATATAGAAAAAATTAGCTGGGCATGGTGGCGCATGCCTGTAGTCCCAGCTACTCAGGAGGCTGAGGCAGGAGGATGGCTTGAGCCCAGGAGTGTGAGGTTGCTGTGAGCTAGGCTGACACCACGGCACTCTAGCCCGGGCAAGAGAGTGAGACTCTGTCTCAAAAAAAAAAAAAAAATTTACTGACCATTTATGGTCTACGTTACACAGTAAGAATGTGATAACTATTTATTCAAATAAATATTCAATTCAATAAGCACCAAAACTGTTCAATATCAAAGCAAGTATGCATGCTTTGAAACCAGAAGCTCAACAACTCAAATTCATCCCTGTTACTTGATATTTAATATTAATATTTCTTGTCCCTTCTTCTGAAACTGCTTTCTTTAATGTGATTGCCAAAAGTGTGCAGCTCTGTGAAAGGAAAAGTCTTTAAGCACCTCAGCCAGAAAATCCAGAAGTTTATTTCTCATCTGCAGCTGTATTAAATTTCACTAAAAGTTACTGAGATACCACATAGAGCTCTCAGGTTTCAGGTCAACTTGATTAATCAACCTACTGGAGAGGTGCTGATTAACGAGCTATCTTTATGGAGACGCGTAGATGACACCAATGCTACCAGGCAGAGTTCTGTGCGTGCACAAACACTTCTTCTAAAACAATCCATTAACTGGATAGCCTAGAAAAGCCTAAAGGAATATGTGAATTTATTTTTTAGAAGACAGGGTATTTCTGTCAGCTAGGCAACCTAAAACTACTTAGGAAAAATGGGAAAACTCAAGGCACCTCGTAAAGATCTTACTATTTACTTCAAATATTCTATCATTATTTTTTAAAGGTGCTAATAAACAATGAACAGAATATGCTTTGGGGACTCTGTGGAGATTTAAAATGACTCCCAAGGCAGATCCTTTTCAAGGCAGGTATTTTAAAATTAGAACATCAAATGTAGTAGGAACTAATAGCAGGAGGTTTAATCTAGGAGTATTTTATCCTTGGTTAACTTCCAAAATTGCCAAGAGAAAAATGATTCTGAAAGCTAGCAAAAATAAGCTCTATGCTATCCATGATTACTCTAATACTGAAAATTGCTACCAGGAATAATTCCAGATGACTAGCTGGAGGAACCCAAGATCAAACACAAATTCAATCATGTATTCAATAGTCTGAAACCACTGTCCTAAGGTTTCCAGGGAATTCTGGGAATTACTTTGACAAATTTGTAAAAACTTAGGGTTCCAGAACCATGTACCACACAAACCAGGAAAAGAAGTCATAAAAATTTAACAGCTACACATGCAAGGGGAAAAAAAATTAATGAAATGTCTCTAAAAAACTGCCATGAACCAATAATTTCAAATATCATCAAGCGCTACAGAAGGAAAACAACAACGGTGCTAACAAGAAATCTATTAGAAAGGAGATTTTATTAAGCATGGACTTTATTAGCTTGAAATCAATTTCCAAGTCTGTTCAATACAAGTTAGGTTGTAGCTTTTTGAATGGTAGCGTGCTTGTCCAAGAAAGTTATTATAGCTTCTAGAGTTGATTCACTTAAAATTAGGGAACAGCCTGAATACTTAAATAATCAGTCTCTAAATCTCAGGCCTACTTGCTGTGAAGAGATAACGGTTATTACAAAAGGGAAAACTGAGACATCAGAGAATTGGTGTAATCTGTATGATGTCACAAACAAGAATTAGATATTAACGCTTCAATATCTCGCTGACTTCACTTTTTAACAATTCATATTGTCTACTTGTTTTTAAAAATACACTTAAAAAGAAGTGAACATTAAAAAATAAAAACCATCTAAAAAGAACTCAGCATAGAATATATAATATTAATAACATAATAATAGTACTATTTGTACAGTACTTGATAACTTCAAAAATACAGATGGGTGGGTAAGTAGATAGGTGGCTGATGGATGAGTAGGTGGGTAGACTGATGGACAGAATCTAAGTTTATCCTCCTAGCATCCCTGCGATATAATTAGTAACCCCATTGGACAGGTAGAGAAACTACAGAGAGGTTGAATAACTATACCCAAAACACACTACAAATAAAGGTATTGCAGATATAAGACTCAACCTTGATCTTCTGACTTTAATTCCTGTGTTCCTTCCACTGTACCACACTGGGTTGTGCTCTGGAATAAGAAATATTGATCATTTACCAGTGAATTTTGAGTTTCAGTTTTCTTATCTGCCTGAAGAGGTTGTTATATGCATTTAAAAAATCCAAAATGTGGGAAAGTGCTTTGAAAACTTTAAGTTTTCTGTGCACATGTAAGTTCAAAGCACTAGATGTTCTAAACAAGAGAATAAGTTATTTTTCTTACTGTATAAAAGACAGAATCAGACCAAATAAGCTGTCTGTGGAAAGTGTAACACAAAGTACAATTCTACTAGTTTTCTACTTTAATTTTCTCAAGCTTGAAAAATGTTTCAAACACAAATGCATAAATAAATTTAAAAAATAAAATTTCAGGCTCAAAAAACTAAATTTATGTAATAATTAGGATTGGTTTGATATGGGCGCTGTAAACTGTTTGTATTTTAAGTGAAAATGTTCACCAAAGGATGACCAGCATGTTCTGAAAAATCGATTATGAACCAGAACAATAAGCAGAAAGCTAATGTTTTATCACAAGAGGCTTAGATTTACGACATATTAAGATACCAGATCAGACTGTTGAGGAATATTGTATATCTGCTGCAATTGCCAAATCCCACAAGTTAGACTTCTATTCAATTCTGTTTGCCTCATATCTGATGATCAGGGCTATTACACTTGATCTTAGCCAAAAGGCCAAAAACAGATGGTGTCCACGGATATCCATTATATCACAGAAAGCATCATTTACAGTGAGAAAAGAATACAAGATGCAAAATGAGTCTTTACAGAAAAAAAAAAAAGAAATTCCTGAAAGGATAAAATGATTCAAAAGTATTTTCCAAAATGTATGGCTTTTTATTTTTATTTTGGGATTGGGCAATTGGTTAATGTATGGACATTTTGTTTTGTTTTATGTTTTTGTTTTTAAGGATCCCACAGTCCCACAGTGCGCTGGTCTTCAGATCATCAGTAAACCATGTGACTAGCCACTTTCATGACCTCAATACAGACATCCTCAACTGATGCTGCAGAAGAGACTATCTGATTCTTTATTCTGTAAATGCTTATAACACAGGGAAGTGCTTATCTTCCATCCTCCTTTGAACACTTACGTGGTGTGATGTGCTCACTCGTGTGAACTGTGAACCGTGCTGTTCTTTAGAGGTGTGTCCTTGTAAACTGAATGGCCAGGCTGGACACCTATGTAGGCTGCTCCACCAGAGTGGTTACATCTTGAACAGGTCACTACATGTCTAGTCTCTAACCGTGGCTCAACCAGTGGCATGAAAGTTAGCTCACTCAGGAGACTTTCTCACTTACATACATCACTACCTCATCATGAAGGTTCCCAGCTCATCCTAGCCAAAGCAATGGGGACTTACAAACATCCCAGAAGTAGCAAGCCAGTGCTTCTCAGTCAGAAAGACTCTCACCAAAGGAGGCCTGAACTATTCTGTGTGGTTGGTTACTTCATTCTCTTTCAAGGAGGAAAAAGAGAGAGATACATGTGACAAGTGAACCAGATAGTTTAGGACAAGTAAGGCATGCTATCCTGAGGACAATCTTTCCTAGATCTATGCTGCCTGTTTTTAGATACATACATGTCATTATATCCACAATCCTCATTGCTGGTCAATTTCATAGTGCTATAACTTCCAATTCTATAGTGAGTTTTTAATAATCATAAAAATCAAAGGACACTAGAACCAGAAAGTAACTCACAGGTCTTATCCAACACCATAAATTTACTGATGTGAAAAACAGTCCAGAGAGGGGATAACTTATCCACAATCACAGATCCATCCAGTAGAAAGCCCTGGAGGACAGATTCAGGACCCATGCTCTTCACAGACTCCTTCCACATTCCCTATGGTATCTGACAGGCTTGTCCCCAACACAGAGCACTGGGTGTATGAGCAGTCATCCATACTTAGGCTTGTTGTGCCCATCTCTGACACAAAGCCCATCTTCCATCATCACAGTCTTTTCCCTGAGCCCCTCCTGACATGTCTGAGGCAGTAAGTGAACCTTCCCCAGGTCCCTTCCACACTGCTCTGTCCTGTTCTCACAGGATCCCAGGAGGCTCAAAACTCAGAACTCAGAGTGAGGCAGGTTGCTTCCAGGGACTCTCTGGCCCCAGGGAGCCCAGTGACTCTGAGTGTTATTTCAGCCACATTGTTGTTCTGCACGATTTTACGGAATAAAATAAGAGCCAAAATATCATGTAAAATATTCTTTTAAGAAATTCATAAATGAACTTCTAGAATAAAACATGCTTGTAAGTTCAGGACTGTCTTTGTTACTGGTGCACAATTAGGAAGCAGAAATACAAGTGTGGCCTCTACAGAGACAGAATCCAAGTACGGTGATTTAAGAATATTAGAGGACAAGCAGTAAAAAAGAGACAATGGGAGAGAAGAAAAGAAAAAGGAGAAGGAACAGGAAGAGAAGGAAGGGAAAGAGAAGAGAAGTGCCACAGCATGAGGAACAGAATAACTGAAGACTCAATCAAGGCACCTGTGACACCTTCAGTGGGAGGCCATGGGTCTCAGCCCTCACTGCCTGGGCAATGGACGCAGCAAGCAAAGAGCCAAGCCCAACGCAGGCAACAATTTGCTCATGGATGGTAAAAGAGAAAAAGGTCAGGTTGGTATTAAATAGTTTTCAGTACACAGTTTAGTATAACTTCTAGTGCAAGTTGTGGATAACAGTACCGCATCTCTCAGCACCCCTTTTACAAGTCCTTCCTGAAAAGTGATGGTCATGTGTGCACACATACGTAAAAATACATTATGCTGCACACTTAGGTTGTGTCACTTCACTGCACATAAGTTTTGCTTTGATTTAAAAAAATAATTTTTTTTTACTAGGCATGCTTAGACCTGTAGGCATCTTAACAGCCCTGGTGCATCAAAGGTTTGAATCCAGAGTCCACATTTTCTCCATACTCTACACAGTCTCTCAGTGGTAATGCAGAGTAGATATAGATAATATTCTATATAGACCTGAAAGGAACAAGCACAGCATCAGCCATCCGGTCATAGAGCCATTCTGGGGAACAACTGTTCTTTTACAGTTACTAAAATTTTGCCCTACTGTAAATAATAATAACAACAATAAACTGCTTTAGATGAGTATCTTTCTAAAGTGTATTATATCCCTGTCTTTGGAAGCAGAAGATACTGTCCAAGATTGGACCTTTCCCTGACGAAGCAGGGCATAATTAATAAGCACATTACTGTACTGTGCTGCTTTCAGGAGCAGTTAATGGCAGCAGGGTCATTTGCTTCTTCAGGTGCCCACAGAGGGTTGTGCTTGTTCAGTTTTTCAGACCTGCTCTTAATGAGTCTATTTCAGCCCATGCTGCTTGCTATTATGTGCTATTTCTTTAAATGTGTCACTCTTTCTCCTCATTCCCTGCTTATAATCTATGGGTATTTAGACACTAGCATCACAGTTTTGTGGAACTCTTAAGTTAGAACAAATTTGTGGTGACAGCTTGTAATTTTTGCTAATTTCCATTTATTGGCTATATTCTACCTAGGTTAGATTGCCAGATAACTGAATTTTGAATAGGCAAAATGTTATTGTATTCTTGCTTTTTATTTTTTTTTTTGGTAAGTTTTATTTAAGTAAAATGTACATACGGAAAAGTGCATAAATCCTAAGTCTACAGCTCAATGATTTTTAACACACTGAACACACCCTTGTTAGGTGTACCCAGAAAACAACAAAAACATAACATTACTTGCTTTATCCTTTTCAAAGTATTTTCATATGCATCATTTCGCTAGGTAATTGCAACAATCATGTGAGGCTAAAAGATTAGGTATTATCTGTATTTGACAAATGTGGAAAATGAGGTTTGATAACTTAACTGATTTCTCAAATCAGAAGGTGGATAGCAAGGATATAATCCTAGTGTTCCACTGCAGGAATCATCCCATTATGCTGTGACATTTTCTCAGAAGAAATAATATGGAAGCATCAATGGAGTATGAAATTTTGGACAGGAGCGGAGCAAACATTCTTCAGGCACCTAAGACTCTAGTGGCTGTCTGGAGTCTGTGTCTGCTCGGATTGGCCAGTGTCCCTGCCATGCAGGTTGTTAAAAAGTTTTAATTTCTTCCCTGGATGTCAAATGCAACACATTCCATTAAGGGGAGAAGGGAAGGACAAATAACTGCTATTATAACAAATTTTCAAAAGAAAATACCAGCTCAAAGCTTAGAGGCCATAGTGTTCTTATTTCTTCCACACTTTTTTATTCCTTTTCATCCTTAAAGCTAACAACATTAATTTAACTGAAATGGAAAAACTGAACACTCATCAAAGCTTGTAAGAAGCATCCCCAAACTCGGATTTCAATCGGCTATTACTATCATTGTTTCAAATCACCATCCATTCTAGAAAGCCTCAAATGGTCTGAATTGCAACAGCAGCACCTCTGAATATAAAATCTCAATTATAAAAATATGAAAGTTCAAAAGTTTCTCAGATTAAAGCTAAGAGTCTCCAAGTTGGCAACAGGAATGTAGTATTTTATAGATCATCCTCTTAAAAAGTTGCTTTAGCAAATAAACAAAATACAAAGTGAAGTGTAAGGAGCACTTTTCATAAGCTCTTTTTCATGCAACAGAAGAAGCAGAATCGTCCAGGCAAGGAAACACTTTTTAAATGGAAGGTCCTGCAGGATACAAACTTCCTAAGTGCTGCAGTTGATGGAAAGGAAGCAGGTGGAGCTCCAGAAACAAGTTCTGTGGATGACACCTGCTCACACTTACAGCCTGTGTGACCAACCCGTGTCAGTTCCTCCTCTGTAAAGTGGGCAACAATGGTACCCCGCTACAGGGTTCACCCCAGCATTGTCAGTTAACCCAGTTAATGCGTAGAACAGTGTTTGGTCCATAGAAAGCTGCTTTTCCAGCTAGGAGGGAATGAGCCTCTTCCTGAAGGTAGAATTCCTCTAGTTTAAGTCAATCACCTATGAAGTGAGCTTATTCAATTTACTAACTCAAATTCAATTCATATCATCAAGTGCTTATTAACTAATTCTTAAACTATGCACTGTGCAAGCATTATAGAAAGCAAAAGGAAAAAAAAAAAAAAAAGGGAGGACTTTCCCCAAACGGAGCTAAACAAAATTAGAGCTTTTTATCAACCAGCTGGTTAGAACAAAAATATTGATTTGGGCAAATATTTAAGTGTATGGTTTCTTCCCCACCCCTTCTCCCAAAAATTTGCCTCCAAATAAAGAAGTAGAATGTTCACAGAACCAAAGATCTAATCATCATTTAGAGGCCAGAACATCCAGTGTCCTGTGGACAAACCAGCTTCAATAATTCACTGCTCAGAGGAAAGAGCAAGTTTAACTCAGGCACAAAATTATCTTTCTGTTTTTAAAATGTAAACCTATTTACTAGGAGGAGCACCATCGGCTTTCCAAAGCACGTTTAGGAGCTTCTAGTTCTCCAAATGTATGAGAACAACTCCGAACAAAACTAAAACAGATGCTCTATTATTTTGCCTACTTTTATGTTTTCTCCTATTTTAATAAAGTTGGGAAAACTAAATCACTTGGTAAAACCAAGCACTTGGTAGATTTGTTGATCTCATTTGAAGGTGATTCTTGAGGAACTTTCTGCAACCTGGGACTTGTGCCCCTCAATCTAAAAACCCTCAGACATGGAACATTAGACGGTGGGGTGCTCCCCGACAGCAAAGAGAACTCCGGCAAAGTTTCAAACATTTGGGCACCGAGACTCCTCATTGTCCTATGAAAGGCATTATACAATGGGCAGCCTAAGGGAAAAGTACTCTCTAACAGGGGAAATGACTCCAGAGTCCCCAGTTTTTAAGAAAACGAACGAAACTTTGCTCAGCGAAGGCCCTTGAGAACGGAGAGTGCTGGTCTTGAAAGTGCTGGGAAAGGGGACAGACGGCCCGGAGCTCCTACCTGCGTTTCTGAGCTTCTTGTTCCGATACACGGACAGGATGACCAGGAGGTTGCCCAGGATGTCCACCACGATGGTGAAGATGAGGATGAAGGCGAGCGTGGAGGCCAACCAGGAGGGGCGCGGCCGCGCGCCGTCCCCGCCGCCGGGCACCTGCTGCGAGGCGTTGAGCAGCGCGCTGCCGTTGCCCTTCATGGTGGCGCGGCCCGGGTCCGTGCTCCCCTGAGCCCCTCCGCGTCCTCCGCGACCCCTGCGCCCCTGCGCGCCCCGCCGCCCCCTTCCGCGCTCCCCGCACCCCTCTGCCCACGCGCGGCGCAGCCCACGCCCCTGCTGTTTAAGGCTCCCCACGGGGCGCCCCGCGCCTTCCTCCCATCCCGCGCGCCCTGTCGCAGCCGTCCCGCCCGCTCTGCCACCTCCCCGCGGCCCGACGCCCTCTCTGCGTTGGGCGGCCACAGCCAGGTGACACCTGGTGTCCGCTGGGAGGCAACTTGGACTCCCGGGCTCGCGACCCGAACCCCGCACCGCGTGCCAACAGCGCCCCGGTGCGGGAGCCCAGAGAGTCCTCTCTCCCAGCGTAGGGACATGGCACGTGCATGCTTCGCGTTTGGTCTTCTCTCCCGGATGGGACGTTCCGTCCAGCGGGGCCAGAGTACAAGGGCTCATGCCTGAATTAGCCACTGTGTGCCCCAGTTTCTCTGTCTGCAAAATGGGAATGAAATACTAACTCATTAACCTCGCAGTTAGTTCAGATGTGAAAAAATCAAGGACTCTTTTCAGTTGTGTATTGCACCATTGAACATGGCGCTAGATGTTTCGGTAATAAAATGAGATTTTAATAGAAATTGTAAAACCCAATACTGGAAATGGTAAGAGTGCCAGTAAAAATGACATAGAACGCACAATTAGATTGAAGATCTGACACATGACAGCAATCAATGTAAACTGGCTAGGAAATGGCTTACCTGGAGAGCCACACCCTGTTCCTGGATTGAAAAGTTGAAATTTTCATTTTCCTCGTATCCTTTATGTCAGCCCGATAAAAATACCAAATGACTAAAGTTCCTTTGAAAGTGCAAGAAAAAGGATTTGAGTGAATAAGAGGGAGTTGGGACCTACTGATATTAAAACATACAGTAAAAATGACAATAAGTAAAACAGCGTTAACTTCATAAACAATTCAAGAACATACACAGATTTGATAGTTAACATTCAAACCAGAGAGGGAGGGATAGATTATGAAAACAAAGATGCATTTAAAGAAAATGTAGGTAAATATCTATAACCTTGAGGTGGAGAACTCTCTAACCATGGAAGAGACGACAGGAGAGAAAATAGAACAGTGGCAGCTACCATTGACTAATTTCCCAGTTCTGGGATAAGTATTTTACATGCGTTGTCTTGTACAATGTGTTAACAATATCACAAGGTTTGGCGTTGCTAGGACCCTTTTATGGATGGGAAACCTGCACCACTGACAGGCTAATAAGTAAGGCCCCAAAGTCCGAGTTAGTAATGGGTGGGGAATTTGAACTTTGGTCTGATTCCCAAGCAATGAACCTCACTATTAACTGATAGTGTTCTCAGTAGTGATAGATTTGACTACAGAAAAAGTTAAAGCTCTTATATTAAAAAAAAATCATAAATAAGTAAAAGCCAGATAAACTGGGGAAGCATGTGATATATCTAAGAGACAAAACATTAATGGCCGTCATTATTACTGTGATTTGAGTGTGTCCCCCAGAATTCATGTATGGGAAATTGGGTCCCTGATGGGAGGTGGGGCCTTTAATTGATGATCAGATCATTAAGAGGCATTACTTTCACTCTGTGGGACTAGGTGAATTCTTGCAGGCGTGAGTGAGTTCTCCCTCTCCTGGGACTGGATTAGTTACTGCCGGAGAGGGTGGTTGTAAAAAAATTACCAGTTTCAGGTATTCTTTTACAGCAACCCAAAACAGACTGAGACGGTTATATAAAGAACTCTTTCAAATAAAGATAAAACAATAGCAATATATGTAAAAGTCGTAATTAGACAATTAAAAACTAAAATTTGTATGTAACTTCTCTTTTGGGAAAAAAAAAAATAACGGTAAGTTACCATTCCGGCTATTACTTTTGAAAACAGTAAAAAATGGTAAGTATCAAGTGTGGTTTAAAAAATGTGGAGAAAAGCATTCCTGTGCACTATATATAAAAGTCTTAAAACTGTGCATACCCTTTAGCCTAGTAATTTTACTAATAAAAATTGAACCACCATTTAAATACGTAAGGACGCATAGCGGTTCCTCCCAGAAAACTTAAAACTCCGTACCTTTGGGGCTTTGATAAACAAATTAATGAAATGAAGAGAGGAAAAACAGTGGCACAGATGGCTAACTCTCCCCCCAAAGGGGTGGCATACACATGCACATAAAAGAGAAATTCACAGTCTTTCTTGCCCAGAGAATGAGAAAAGTAAAGGTAGGAATCCAAGGACACTGAAAATAATAGGGAAATCCCAGAAAAGAAAGAGCCAGAGAGGGGAACCCCAGACTCTGCCCATATCAGAGTGAACCCTAAACTGAGCATGTGCGGAATAGACTGAAAGTAGATAAAGCAAAAGATCTGAACCAAAGCTGGAGCTGCCACACCAGAAACAGACACAGTTCAAGCCTAGCTGAGAGCATCACCTAATGAAACAAAGAAAATGATACCTAACAGAGAAAAATAATAGAATCGAGAATACATACACAGTTGAACATAATATCCACGGTACAATTCAAATATTAATAACTCAACACATGAAGACACACTGTCTGCCTATCTACCTATCTACACATTCTTAAGAGATAATAGAATCAATTCAATCAAATCCCTAAATGAAGCAGATGTTGGGGCTAACAATCTCAGCAGAGAAATGGGAACTCTCAGGAGAGAAAAACAGTAAAAAAGAACCGAGTGGAAATTTTAGAACTGAAAAAAATAGAATTTCTGACATTAAATATTTACTGGATGCAATTAATAGCCTAATGATATGACAGAGTAAGTATACTTAAAAATAAATCAATAAGAAATTATTCAACACGAAAAACACAGAGAAAGCATATTTTTTAAAATGAATAAAAGTTCCAATACCTATTGGAGTATAATGATTGGAATATTAGCTGTCAAAATAGAATGGTGCAGAAAAAATATTGAAAGGCATCCTTACTGAAATTTTTCCAAATTTTAGGAAAGATGTAAATTTACACATACAAGATGCTAAATGAATGCCAAGCAGAATAAACAGAAACAACCATACTAAGGCATATCATAGTCAACCTGGTAAAATCCAAAGATAAATATCAGTAAGAGAAAAGCAACATATTACATACAGGTGAACAATTAATCCAACTAGCAGCTGAATTCACATCAGAAAATGTGTTAGTGTTCTATAATTGTCATAACAAATTACCTTAATTAAATTAATTTAGAGGCTTAAAATCCATTTATTATCTCATAAATAGGCCTGAAGTCCAGGTACAGAGTGGTTCAGGGAAGCCTTCCTCCCTCTCTCTCCCTCTTCTGTACCCAGGTGTGGGGCTGATGCTGGCAGAACAAATTTTAATGTCAGTGTCAAATGTAAGTGGCCTTTGTAATTCGCTTCAGGAGGTAGGAATGCTTAAAAATCTATTGTATCTTTCTTCGTCTTTAAGTCCTCTTAAACATGCCCAAAGAACTTGATAAAGGAAGCATGTTACTATCAGTAACTAATCATATATCATTTTTATCACTGTATGGACGCTGTAAGAGTATGACAACTATTTCACCAAAGCTTTCTCCTTACCAGGGAGTTAGTAATGGTTTGCTAACCTGAAAGAACTCTGTTTATGCTTCAGTGTGGGTTTTCAATGCCTTTGGCTTGATTTGTATTAAATAATGCCACCCGTCAAGGTTTCATATTTGCTTAGTCTGTTTCTCGATTCTGTTCCATTGGCCTATTCTTCTATTCCTGTTCCTGCTTTAATTACTATAGTTCTGTAAGTTTGGATTCCTTACTTTTTTGATCCAGATTTTTTTTCCCCCTATCTTTGGCCCTTCTTACTTCCAAATACATATATTTTTAATTCTGCCTGTCAAATTTCATAAAAACCCATTTGGGTTTTGACTGAAGTTGCATAGCACTTATAAATGAATTTGGGAAATGACATGTTCAAAATAATGAGTTTAAAATACCAATTTTGATTGCAAATTGTTAATTTCCTTGTAATTCATTTGGTGTTTGTTTTATATTATATAACATAAGATGATATTATGGAGTAAAAAGTAAGTTTAGAATTATTATGTCTTCTGATGATTTTAAACTTGTATCATTTTGTAGCATCTCTCTATATTCCTGGTAAGACCTTTTGCCTTATATTCTATTTTGTCAGACATCAATATAACTGCATGAATCTTCCTTTTGCTTTCTGTTTTCCTGGTACATCTCCTGTCGTGTTTTCATTGTCAATTGTTCTGTCTCTTATGTTTTAGGTGAGCCTTGTAAATAGCATGAAGCTTCTTTATTTCTATTTCATCTGAATAGCTTTTAATTAGAGAGTTTAGTGCATTTACATTTATGTTTTCTACTAATGTATTTAAACTTATTTGTTGCATTTTATTTTGGCTTTCTGTTTATCCTTTTACTATGCTTCCCCCTTCCCTGTTTTAGCAGCGGTTTCCATTTGTTTACAGTTGACTCTTTAAATTTTTAAGAAGCATATTTGAAATGATCAGTATCTCTTCCGCTCTCCAAACTGTATAAGAACTGTAGAATGTTTTGACTATGCTCAAGATCTTATCTTATATGTCATTATTGTTCACAATATTCTCATTCCTTCAGTTAGTCATTACTGTTTTGGGGGTTTATACTGGTGTTTGTCTACTAGTATCTTAATTCATTGTTTACATTTCACTTTTTCCTTTTACCTAAAGCATCATCACAGACTGTCTATTAGTAGTAAAACTCTTTTTAAAAAGTTTCTGTTTGAGTGAATATATTTTTATTTGATCCTCACTTCTGAATGACTGTTTAGCCGAGTATAGAATTTTAAGTTGACAGTTACTATTTTCTCAGCATTTAAAAGATATTATTCAATTACCGCTTTCTGGCTTCTACTGCTTTATGGAAAATCAGCCGTCAGTCTAATTGCTATGCTTTCAAAGGTAATGCCGTTTTCTCTTTTGTCACTTGCAAAATTTTTTTCTTAATCTTTATAGTGTCCTGTTGTTTCACAAGCCTCTAGATGTACATTTTGCCATTTATTTATGTGTTGTTTCTACAGAATACTTCATGCTATCACCTACCAGGGATCATTTTTATATAAATTTCTTGGGTTAGAGGTCCCCCACCATGCAAAATAAGGGCAATGTGAAACTCACACTGCTCAGAAATTCAGAGAAGACGTTTCTGAGTTTTTTACTTACTTCCATTCAAGACTGACACAAACAAATTTCCTCGTAGTCTCTCTATACCTAGGCAGATTTTCTTTTCCAGGTCCATTTTTTCAGTGCGTGTGTGGCTGTTTGAGGGTGCCGGCATTACAAGCAACACGGGGAGAGGACTTGGTTCAAACCGTATCTGCCTCCCTGGGGACTGACACCTCATCTCCTAGTCTCACATGAGAATTAAAACTCAAGTCCCTTGCTTCCTTCGAATGACAAAACTCTTCAGGCCAAAACTCACAGGCTTGGCGCATGGATCTCAATTTATTTTTTGTTTCAGGCTCCTGAAAAATTTTCTTACTTTCCTTTGTGCTCAGGTTTGCATTCCTTATATTCTATATATGCCTTACATTTCTAACTGTTTTAGGGAGAGAATTTTCAGTCCACATAATCCAAAGGTTTGCTAGAAATAGGACTGTCATTATGTGTTGATTTGTTTATTTTTATAATTTCTTGGAAGATTATAAAATCTAACTTTCAATTCTAAAACTCTATAATCCTAAATATTCCTAACTTACTAAAAGCTCAATGATGTTTAAGTACTTATTTTTAAATATAAATATAAACTTTGAAGATTATGCTGTCTAAAGCACAGTGGTCTAATAGATACAAAATTTTTTCTGTAATATAATGTTATTTTTTCAATTCCTTTTGCTATCATTATATAGTTTCTGTATCTCTAAATTTTGAAAGCAAATCTGTTAATTTTATTAATATATTACTGATGTACATTTAGAGAGTGTGTGCACCAAAGTATAAAATTAATAATCTATTAAGCTATTAAATTTTCCATACCACCTTGAATAACTATTATCAAAAAGACAAAGATAACAAGCGTTGGTGAGGGTGTGGAGAAAAGGGAATACTTGTACGCTGTTGGTGAAATGTAGATTGGTGCAGCCATTGTGGAAAACAGTATGGAGGTTCCTAAAGAAATTAAAAATAAAATTACTATATTGACTCAGCAGTTCCTCTTCTGGGTATACACCCAAAGGAAATGAAATTACCCTCTAAAGATTTCTGCTCACGCCTGTTCATCACAGCATTATTCACAATAGCCAAGATACAGAAACAACCTAAGTGCCCACTGACAGACAAATGAATGCAGAAATTGTGATATCTGCACAGATATATGAATATTTTTCAGCCTTAAAAAAGGAAGGGATTCTGCCATATGCCAAGACATGGATGAACCTGGAGGACATTGTGCTCAGTGAAATGAGTCAGACACAGAAAGAAAAATATTACATGATCTCATATGTGAAATCTTAAAAAAAAAAAGTCAAATATACAGAGATGAAGAATAAAACAGTGGTTACCAGGCATGGCTGAGAGGAGGAAAAGGGAATTGTTGATCAAAGGATCAGATAATACGTAGGATGGACAAAAAAAGTAGCAGATGTGTAGGGATCTAATGTACAACATGGGAGGACTATAGTTAATAACAGTGTATTTTATTCAGGATTTTTGATAAATGATTGTAGCTGCTATTTCCATGCACAAAAAATGGGTGTCTCTGTGAGGTGATGGGTATGATAATTTGCCTCACTATGGTAACCATCTTACTACCCACATGCATCTCATGTGCATCTTATAACATCATAAATATACCAAAATATATTAAATATACCAAATAAAATTTATTTTTAAAATATATTAAGCTATCAAATTAGCCTGCTGGTGTTCTTTTAAAATATTTCGTTTTCCTATTTATGATTTGGGGTGGAAATTTCAATGTGAAATGACACGAGCATCATTCCTATCCTAGCTCTGCAACTGTAGTATCACATTAATCAGCACTTGCTAAAATTCAAAGTTTGAGTTACGTGACTTAGGTCTCCAGCCACTTTTTTAAACACTGTGAGCAAGCATTTATCTACTGTGTAACCTGTAGAATGCTAATTAATGTGTGCATTTATTTAGAAAATAGGAAAGGATTTGAGAGGAGGTTTAGACAACATTTTCTGAATTACACAAGATTACACAAGGAGCTCCTTTGGAGTGTGTTATGTGTGTGTAGACGGATGCTAAGTATGCCAGTTTGGTCTTGCAATTTTCTCTGCCTCTTATACCCAATGGACCAAATCCTGTTTATTCTAGTTCTCAAAAGAGCTTCAAATCCATGACTTCACCTCCGTCTCTTTGGCTCCTCACCGAGTTGAGGTCACCACTATATTTGCTATACATTTGCCACTATCCCAGCCTCCTAATCAATCCCTCTGGCTCCCATCTTACTCACCTTCAATACATTCAAAAGCCACGAATCTTTTCTGAATTATAAATCTAACTACAATACTCCTGTATAAAAGCAAACAAATACATACATGCACACATACATACATAATCAATGGATACCCATTGCTCCTGGGGTTCAAGCCAAATTCTGCAAGTTTTCCAACGCCTTCCATGACTCTTCCTTCCCAGCCTGCTCCCTCCTGCCTATCCCCTCTCTCCAAGGGCTCCTGCTCTACCTCCCAACCCTGAGAACTTTCTCCAGACCCACGGACATTGCACTCCCTCCTTCCTCTCAGTTTTCCAATCTATGTTCCCTTGTCAGGAAACATTCTTTCCCATCCCCTGCTCTGGAGTAACTGACCTGTGAGATCATCTTCAAAGACTTGCTTGTGTTTTCCTCCTTTGTGCTCCCACAGTTCTCTGCACGCCCTTTATCCTAGCACCTACCATGTGCCACACCGTAGCCCTGTTTTCTTGTCGGAACCTCTACCAGTCAGGCAGGGGTTGTAGCTTATAAGTGGTTGCATCCCCACTTTACACAGTAGCTGGCATCCAGCACACACCAACAATCATTTGTTGAATAAAATGAGACAGCAAATGAATCCATTTTTGTCTGGTAGCTTTAAGATAACATAGTTTTCATGAAATTATGTCTCTCATCGTATTTGGAAACTTCTAATTTATCAGAAAAAAATGCTCTTTGACAGGCTAATGGATTTTTAATGCATGTGTCACCCTCAAGTCATGAGACATTTTCCCCATATTTATTTATCCAGTCAATAGCAGGAAGGAGAAAATACATCTTTCACCCACAAAATTTTTATGTTACATTGTGAGCTCATTTGATACGGATTTTATTTGCTTGACTGCTGTAAAGAGAACGCTACATTAGGTACTATGGAAGATGTCAAACAATTCAATTCAAGAATTTCAGTTTTATTTACAGTATATATATTTTCACTAAATATACATGTACCCTAATTTCTAGAGCTAAAAATAAGTTTTAAATATTCCTTAATGTTATTCATAAGGTTTCATTTCATACTAACCCAAGTAAAACTTTGCTTACAGAAGAGAATGACTGAGGAGCAGTTCAAGATTTCCTGTTGCTGTACATACAAATCAATGACAAAAGTAGTTTAATAATGTGCCTATGTGCAGTATGATGGTATTTATAAAATAAGTACAGCCCATGATTCCCATATAAAGACAGACCACCTGGGGCCGGGTGTGGTGGCTCATGCCTATAATCCCAGCATTTTGGGAGGCTGAGACAGGAGGATCACTTGAGGCCAGAAGTTCAAGACCAGCTTGGGCAACATAGTGAGACCCTGTCTCTACAAAAAACAAAAATTAAAAAATTAGCTGGGCATGGTGGTGCATGCCTGTAGTCCTAGCTACTTGGGAGGCTGAGTTGGGAGGATCACTTGAGCCCAGGAGTGTGAGGTTACAGTGAGCTATGATTGATAACATGACTGCACTCCCACTTGGGTGACAGAGCAAGACCCTGTCTCTAAAACAAAAAGAGAAAAAAAAAGTCCACCTGGAATCAGAACTGGCAAGTGAGAGGCCAGTTCAGTGAGGAAGGCCTGGGACTCGCCTTCTGATCCAGAGAGGTCGCACCTGCTGACCCATAAGACTGGCCACAGTTTGAGGCACTACAGAGCCATCTATCAGGGTCTGTATGTCTCGTGGTGATCATTGGGAGGCAAGTGGAGAACATGGGAAAAGAATGCGGTGAGTTTTGCGACCGAGTTTCAAAGTGGCAAGAGGTATAAACCTGAAAAGATTGAGGAAAGTTTTCCCTAAGTTGTAAGACTAAGGGCTTGAATCGGCAGGAAAGACGGGTGTGGAGCTACTTCAGACGGAGAGGACTGCCATCCTCATCGGTGCAGGGACAGTGTGGGGAGGTCACACAGCACAGAGACGCGCCTGTTAGTGTGCACTGGGACAGGGGGATCTGTTTTTCAGGTAAAGGTGGGAAATGGCCTCATTAATTTCTTTATAATAAATGTACTCGCTGCTCTTCAAAAACACAGAGCTAAGTACGTTAAAAACTATTCTACTTTTCTGTAGTCTAGATTACGAATAATCCAATCCAAAAAATGGACAAAGGACCCAAATAGAAATTTCTCCAAAGAAGAAATAAAAATGGTCAACAGGTATATGAAAAGGTGCTCAACATCACCAATCATCAGGAAATGCAAATTACAAACACAATGAGCTATAGCACCTGTTAGAATGGTTATTATCAAAAAGACAAGAGATAAGTGTTGATGGGAGTATCGAGAAAAGGGAACCTAGAACACTGGGGTGGGCGGGAATACAGATTGGTGCAGCCATTATGGAAAACAGTATGGAGGTTCCTAATGAAATTCAAAACAGAGCTACCATATGACCCAGCAATTCCTCTTCTGTGTATGTATCCAAAGGAAATGAAATCACCAGCTCCTAAAGATACCTGCACCTATGTTCCTCGCAGCATTATTCACAATAGATATGGAAACAACCTACATGTTTGTTGATGAATGACTATCCAAAGAAACTGGTGTGTGTGTGTCTGTGTGTGTACATGTATATATACACACATACACGTACCCACTGGAATATAATTCAGCCTTAAAAAAGTTCTTGCCATTTGTGACAATGTGGATAAATCTGGAGGACATTGTGCTAAGTGATATAAGCCAGACACAAAAATACTGCATGATCTCACTTGTATGGGGAATCTAAACAGACAACAAACTGAGTATACAGAAACAGGACAGCAGTTACCAGGGCGACAGGTCAGGGAATGGGGGAGGTGGAGGTCAAAGGGCACAAAGTTTCAGTTATGTAAGATAAATAAGCCTAGAAATCTAAGATATAGCATGAGGGCTCTCGTTAATAATATTGTATTGTATCCTGGGAATTTACTAAGAGTAGATTTTAGGTGCTCTTACCACACACCACACGCGTGCACACACACACGCACAAAATACCTCTGTGAGATGATGGATATGTTTATTTGACTGTAGTAATCATTTCACTATGTTGCATATCAAAACATCATGTATATCTTAAATATATACAATTCAGAAAAGGTTTACTTCCATTTGAAAGAAGAGAAAGATTCCCATTTAAGGTAAACAATTTTAAAAACACCAATCACAAAACAAGAGCATCATTTAAAAATGTGTTTGTAATCCTAATTTGCAGGTGAGCTAACATTTCAAATTTGACAAAAATGTGGAACTGTGCCAAGTCTTTGACAGGCAGGAGAGGTTGACATACCCTCTGGGCAGATTACTTGTTCCTTTTCCTATATCCTCCCCTTATCGTAAAATTGCTAGATAGCACCCATAAACATTAAAAAGAATTGAAGGAATAGTCGTTCGACATTTTGAGAATTTCATTTTCACCCCTTGAGATAATTGGATAATGGCTGGGACTTAGAGAAACTGAGCTCATATCTCTTCTATGGAAACTGAGCTCATCATCTCTTCTAAAGAGATCTGCATTTGCAATATATATTTGGTCTGATGACATTTTCATTCAAATGTGTCACATATTCTCTTTCTTCTCAACATCTGGCACCATTTGAAAATGCAGCCTTTTATACATCCACATTTTGTAACAGCACAGTAACAAGTGTGCTAATTACCTAAGTGTTCACACGGGGCAGAGGTTTTCTTGGCAAAAAAATACTTGCCATTCTTTTCAAGTGGCTCATTCTGTTTGTAGTAGAGGCAGTGACCTCCTAGTGGGGAAATTAAGTTCTGACAAACAGCTCTCTCTGGCAGCTGGGGCACTAATTGAAATGGAACCTAGTGCCTTTGCTGAAGAGCAATCAGCACACAGGACGCCAGTCTGCAAAACAGAAACGGTGGACCGCGTTGACTTTCAAAAGGCTACTGACCAGATGGAGTAGACTGAGTCAACGTGGAGATTGTGGCCACAAGGGAACCCAATGACATAAAAAAAAGACTAGAGGTGGCAGGTAGCGGGTGGCATAGTTTTCATGAGGCCTGATGGATAGCAAATCTAAACCTTACATTTGCATAAGTCACTGCAAATTGAATCAAAATTAAAGATGATTTCACAAAGATGATCCAGTTCTTGTCTAGACTTTACTTTTCATAGAAATAAACTGACAGGAAGAGAAAGGAGGGCAGGATTTTCCATGTTTCTCTACAGCAGAGCTTCCTTGCACAGAATTCGATCCTCTAGCCCTCCGGCTTGTTGGGGCAGTTTGGGTGTTGGGAGGAGCCCACAGCATCACACCTATGGAACCTCTGGTTTAGAGCAGCTGAGTCCCTTTATGCCACCCCTGGTGGCATAAAAATTTTGTTTTCTACACATGCCATGACATGGAAAAGGCAGGGAAAAAAGATTATCCAAGAAGTATCACAGTGGAGAACTGCATCAGTGTTAGGGAATCTTAGCACCGTGCCCATCAAAGCTTTATTATTGTAGGTCTAGAATTTCATGTTCTAGGTAATACTTGCAAACATATAATCCACATATCTAGAAATCTGTCCCAAAGAAGAGCAAAAATGAACATACAAAGATGTTAATGCTGGCATTGCTGTGAAAAATCGAAAACAATTTAAAAGTAGCAAAATAGGTAAATAATTGTTATAATCAATCCATACTATGAAATATTTATGCAGCTCTTTAAAATGGAATTTTTCTGGGAAGATTCACATGCTTTAAAGTGAGAAAAGCAGAGTGCAGAATTGGATACAAGATACCAATTTTGCAAACCACACACTCCGTAACACACGCAAAACAAAATCAGATTATGCACACAAAGTGACAATGAATTTGTTTCTAGGTGATAGAATTATAATCCTATGCTTTTGCTAAATAGTTTACTTTTTTAAACCAAAAAGTAAACATAAAAATGTGATAATTTACAGAATGGTAGATTTAAAGTGTTGGATTGACTGTATTCCAGAAACCTTAAGAAAATGTCTGAAGTGATCATTTGGTTTCTACTTTATATACCTATAAAGTACATTTAGGAATACAGTATGGATGTCCTTTATTTTTTTAATTAAAATATATAAAACATTGCAAAAGACTTTCTTCTTGTGTAGGTGGATGACGAAATGAAGAAGAAACAAACTTTCCATTCCAGTGTTGTCTGGTGATGATGTGAACAGAAATAAACTATGTATTACCAGCAATCACCATGAGAGAGAGAAGGGCCCTGCCTTGAATCCCTCTGTCTCTGTGGCTGGCCCTGTATTTGAGTTAGCTCTGTATCATCTCCTGGGAGCAGAAAAGCTAAAAGGCAGTAGTGGATGGAAGCTGGTATTTCCCCCTCTTGGAATTTATCTCCCCTGGCTTTATTGAGATATGGTTGACACATAAAAATTGCATACATTTAATATATAAGGTGTACAACTTGATTTAATATATAGACACATTATGAAATAATCACCACCATCAATCTAATTAACATATCCATCCCCTCACATAGTTATCTTTTTCTTTTTTTGTGGTGAGGACACTTAGGATTTGCTCTTAGCAAATTTCAAGTATGCATTATCGACTATAGATGCTGTACATGAGACATCCACAACTTGTATACTTATAACTGAAAGTCCTTAACCTTTGAACAACATCTTATTTCCCCCAAGAGATATAAATCTTTTGTTAATACTTATATTTAGATGTTTTAAAACTGTAAGTATTTTTTAAAAACTATTTTGCTTCATAGGAGATTATCCCCGGATTATTAGAAGAAACCAAGCAGAGCGATCTCAGGGAAGGGAGTGTCTGGCAGCCGGTGGAGGCTGTCCCACTTGGTAGACGCGTGTGTGAACACATCAGCAAATCCTCTCATTGAACGCACTCTCCCACACCAATATTCTTAATTTGCCACTGATTCTGACGAGCAGCCACGCATTCCTGTGATGAAATTATTAGTCTTCCAGTTATTCACGCCCAACTTACTCCCTGGAAACCTGAGCTCGAGGCTGGTGCATCCTGGATGCTGCTTCCTTTCTCCGCTCCCACCATATCAGTCCTTCTCTTTTTAGCAGGACACTGATTTCCCCACCCCACCTTGACGTTGAAGGACTTAAGACTGCATTTTGGCATTGCACGAAGGGCACCCTAAAGCTAAGGAAGAGGAGTCCCCTTGGAGGTGGCATTTTACAGCTTGCTTTGTTTGCCACATTCTCCTATGTTCTCAGGTATCACAAAGAATTCAGACAGGCAAAGTTTCTCCTAATTCCTGTTGATACCCTGGGCTACTAGTTTGGGTTTTAGTTACCAATGAATATCAGTGGTAAAGTAGGCAAAATTCTTTCAACGGTTCATTTTGGCAATTCAAAGCACTGATTTCCTATAACTTAGTCTAGTATTTTCATTAAAAGGAGTAAAGAAAAGATTCCGAGTTCCTGTTACCCCCTTGGCAATGAGCATCCTGGCTCAGCCTTCGAATTCCATCACCACCTTTTAGAATCAACCCATTTCCCAGGTGAATGATTGGCTTCTTTTGGAAAATACATTGAAGCTGAAGTGACATCCAGTGTCCCTGCTTCCATGCATTCAAAGTGACCCAAAAAAGCTAACACAGCTTTGAGTGTCTGGGAAGACATTTAGTGTCTCCGGGCTCTAAGAAAGCCTCTTTCTCTTTTCAGCAGTTGAGTGAGACAGCTCCACATACACTATGATAAAAATGAACCAGACAAGCGCAATCACCTAAGGTAAATCTATTCTTCCCATCAGACAAAAACATGGAAACCTAAATTTTAGAGGTAGAATTTAAGAAAAAAATTGAAGTCAGAAATAAAACATTTAAAAGTTTAATTACTAGCATTTTTTTCTAATGGATATTTATTAATAACTTGTAAATCTCTTTTCTTTTAAACTGAACCCTAATTCCCAAGGGTAGCAGATAAAGATTGTGACAAATAGCAAGTAGTCTTCAACTCCAGGATGCGTATCTGTATCTTAGACAATCCAGGTGGAAATGACATTTAGCAGTGTCCAAACACCCTGAAGAAGGCTGGAATTTTCTAAGGCACCTGAGTTTTCTAAGGGAATTTTAAATGGGTTTCAAGTAAGCAAGCAAAAATGAAATCTAGGCAGGGGAAAACGGACAGATCCTGCCTGCCAAGAGATATAGAGATAAAAGGCCTTCAGGGGAAAGAAAAAAAAAAAAGGGCAGACACCAATTCTATGTGGTTGCTTGGATTCTTCTGTAATAAAAGTGTTCAGTGCTAATTAATATAAGTCAAAGTAATGGTTATAAGACCTCATGTAAATGGCTTAGTCTCTTCCAACTAGCTCTAAAGATCATGCTATTTTTAAAAATAAAATAAAATGCAAAGTCTTCAGTTTAAAATGCTGTCTATATAATATTTTAGAAGTACAAAGTATTGTAAAAAAAAAAATAAGAAACAACAAATAATGCCGATTTGGGTAGGTAGAACTCTAAGATGGTCCCAAAGAACTGCCTTCCCCCCACTGGGGTACATGGTATAATTCCCCTAGACTGTGCATGTGACTTGTGAATGTGATGGGAATTCCCACCAGGAGGTTACTAATCAGCTGACTTTTAATCAAAAGGGAGACTTTTTATCTCCCAGGTGGGTCACCTGACCTAATCAGGTGAGTCCTTAAAAAGGCACTGTGCCCTCCCCGAGGTCAGGAAGATTGTAAGCTTGAGGGAAATTCTTTTCTTTTTGAGACAAGAGTTTCTCTTTGTTGGGAGGCCTAGGCGGGAGGATTGCTTGAGGTCAGGAGTTCAAGACCAGCCTAAGCAAGAGCGAGACCCCCGTCTCTACTAACAATAGAAAAAATTAGCCGAGCAAGTAAAAATACAAAAATATTAGCCGGGCAGGGTGGTGAGTGTGACGAAATTCTTGTTGAGGTACGTTACCACGTTGTGATCAGGCCAAGGAGCTAGGACCTGCGTCAAGGAGAGGCTGTCAAGAAAGCGGAGACAGAGCTAGCAAGAACAAGGGAAGCTCAGTGCTACAGTTAGCAAGAAGACGAGACCTCTCAGTTCTGCAACTTCAAGGAACTGAATTCTGCCAACAACCACGCGTGCTTGGAGGACCCTGAGCCTCAGATGAAAACACAGCCTAGCTGACAGCTTGATTTCAGCCTTGTGAGACTCAGCCTGAGCAGAGAGCATGCCCATGCTGGCCTGGCCTTCTGATCTACAGAACGAGAGCTAATAAACGGGGGTTACGGTAATTCGCTATGCAGCAACAGAAAACTAATGTCCCAATGTTCTTCCAAACACCGGAAACCAATGGCTAGGAGCACATTCCAGCCTTTCAGCTTAAAACAGCAGAGTGTTGCATTTCTGTCCCATTTCTTCTCTTGAAGATCAATCCAACAATAAAATTAAAAAAAAAATGATTAAAAAAATCAATACAAAACAGGAAAAGGTGTGAAAAGTTAAAAAATAACTC
This sequence comes from Lepilemur ruficaudatus, assembly GCA_963574885.1. Taxonomy (NCBI): domain Eukaryota; kingdom Metazoa; phylum Chordata; class Mammalia; order Primates; family Lepilemuridae; genus Lepilemur; species Lepilemur ruficaudatus. Next base: position 16,613 of record CAUYRT010059704.1, on the reverse strand, counting down.
CACTTTCAATGCCACTAAGAGGTATTGTTAACTCCAAACCACACTATGGCAGGTAAAGGAGAAGGAGCAGTAAGTCACGATTTAGGGAAGGACATCAGATGTCAGAGCCAACAGCAACAGGCCAATTTGTTACGCACACTGGAGAGGTGAGAAGATGGGATGGGAGTGGCAGGGTCATTGTTTTAGTTGTATTCACGCTGTCAGACCCCATATTCTCAGCTCTATCCTGAGCAGACTCAGCAACAACAGGCAAAGAGAAAGAAGCAGGAATGTTCCGTAACCCAGAGCTGGAGGACTAAATGAATGACAAAACTCCAGTCGCCTTGACCGGCCAACTTTAAAATGAGAGCAACAATATTTCCCAGGCTGGAAACAGAAAGACTCTTCAAAGAAAAGACCTACAGAAATCAGCAAAGCAAGCTGACCATCGTCCCAGCAGGTCACAGGAAGTCTACCAGTTAACAAGTACCACCCACAGCTTTCCACCAGCTACAGTGCCTCATTAGACATGAAGTCCAGCAAGAGGAAAGCTTTCAAAGCGAAAAAGAGCCAAGGCCCATGGGAAAGAATATTTAAAAAAAAGAAACTCAGAGGGAAACTAGGCAAAATGAGAAGACTGCTTAAAAAAAAAATTAGAAAAAAATGAGATACTAGGGAGGCCAAGTAACAGGAATGACTATATATTATATAAAAGGAACAATCGGAACAAGACCAAACTCTTAAAAATTAAAAATGATAGCAGAATCAAACGTTTTAACAGAAGGAACAGAAGATGAAAGTGGAGTGAATCCTAGAAAGTAGAACAAAAGACAAAGATGGACAATAGGAATTCAATCAAAAAAGGAGAGGATCGATTTAGCGAGTCAAAGAGCCAACAGTAATGAGTCTCAGAGAGAGAACTGAGAAGTCAGAAGGGAAAAAGTTACCAAAGAAACAACACGAGAACATTCCCCACAATGCGCGTTTCCGCAGTGAAATTTAAAGAGCAATGCAACGGAAAGGGCCCACACCAAGACACATCACCAGGAAACTGCACGATGTTGGAGAGAAAAGGAATGTCCCCAAAAGAAAATCACAGAAAGATTTTTGAGAGTGATATCAGATCACAAATAATAACATGGGAATAGGAACAACGTTGGACTTTTCAATGGCAACACTGGAAGCTAGAAGACAGTGGTTCAATGACTTCAAAATTATGAATGAAATTTACTTCTAAACCAGAAATCCTCACCCAATCTATTAATCAAGTACGAAGAGAATACAGGCATCTTCAGAAACACAAAGTCACAAAAATTACTTCCCAAGCACTCTTTCTGAGAAAAGAACTGGAGGATGTGCTCCATCAAAACAAGAGTGAAGCCCAGAGAAAGCTACGGATCCATGGTAAGGGGAATCCCGGAACATAGCTGTGCAGACCTTCCAGGGGGAACAGCCACCAGGGAGAAGGGCTCCCTGAGGGGAACGGCCAAGGGCAAGCAAAGCAACCGACAGATTTTCCAATAGCTCTGAACATGTGCTAAGAGGCATTTCCCATGAGAGGCCACACTTGTCTCTTGTTTTTCTTGACTTTCCAGTCACACTCCAATCTCCAGGACACCATGTGGTGTTCTCCCTCATTTACTTTAGGTTTTGACTCAACTATCGGCTTGTCATCGAGGCCTCCCGGCCCTCCCCATCACACACATTCCTTCCTAAATCACAACTTCTGTCCTTGGTACTCATTACTCTACACACGACTGGTATCTTATTTACTGATCATCTCCTCCTGCCATGTGTACCCACCAAATGGAAAGGGGCAAGGCGGCAGAGAATTGATATGTTTGTTAGTGTGAATAATATGTCTGTAGGTGACCAAAAATTTTTGAATAAATGAATGAAATAGTCACAAGTTTTAAAAATAAGTAAAATAAAAATCAAGGCAATTGTTTAAGAAAAAGAGAAGGTTGCAAAGTAAATTGAAATGTCATATGCTACTTAGCTCAGCAGTGAATACTTTACACAATCAAAATACTGGACACATTGCATATGGAATAATCTAAAATTATGCTGTAACTAATGGTAAGATAACAAGAGTGGGCCCGGCGCGGTGGCTCACGCCTGTAATCCTAGCACTCTGGGAGGCCGAGGTGGGCAGATTGCTGAAGGTCAGGAGTTCGAAACCAGCCTGAGCAAGAGCGAGACCTCGTCTCTACTAGAAATAGAAAGAAATTAATTGGCCAACTAAAAATATATAGAAAAAAAAATTAGCCAGGCATGGTGGCGCATGCCTGTAGTCCTAGCTGCTCGGGAGGCTGAGGCAGGAGGATCACTTGAGCCCAGGAGTTTGAGGTTGCTGTGAGCTAGGCTGATGCCACGGCACTCACTCTAGCCCAGGCAGCAGAGTGAGACTCTGTCTCAAAAAAAAAAAAAAAAAAGATAACAAGAGTGACGAAGATTTGTTAGGCTGTATGGTCTTCCTCCAACATCATACAGAGTCAGTAGGCAATTTCTAACTTTAGTGACTCAGGAAAAATAATACATACATTTGAAAATATGAAAGGAAGAATGAGCAAAACAGCCTGAAGAGTTGTAAGTGGGTATGGCAGAGTGCATGGGACTGCTGTTTTGTTACATGTATTCAACTACGTACATATATTATTTGATAAAAAGTAAAGCATCTACTTAAAGGGAAAAAGTATGTTTCCAAAAGTTCCAAAAAGTTTGATTCGTTGTAATTTATATCATAGTGGTTAGCATATAGTTAGTATTCAATAAATATATTGGCTATATGGATGGATTTTGACTGTATAAAAACACAAGGGAAATAGCTTCTGGATTTCACACTGAATCTTACAGTATGTGTTCTTAAGATAAAATGCTTCATAAGACTTTATTTTTGATGTAACTCATTGATAAAGGTGAAAAATATAGAAGGACTTAAAATACAGCCAATAAATACATACTAATAAGTTAAAAGTGTATAAAGAAAAATTTTCTTAAAGTTTTAGTTAGAAAATATTTATTATAAAAGTTACAATGTTTACCTTGGTATCTACAGTTTTGAACAGTATCAAGTGGCCATATACTGCCACCTAGTGGCTACATCTGCAAGTACAGCCTGACTGGCACCTGGAAAGAGGATTTTCACATTTAAGCCACTATCCACTTAAAAGGGAATACAGAATACCATCTATATCCATCCTTCCATTCATACATTCATCCTTCTATCTCAATTCAGCAACTGAATCCTGAACAGGAGTATAAACACAGAGGAAAAACAGGCAGTAAAGCTAAAGTATTTTATTAATAATTTATTGTCAGTAAGAAAGACTGGCTAATGATAGTTTTCAGTAAAAACCTTTACAAGACCATTGCATCACAAATATACAGACACTATAAAAACCGTGTCATGGTGGTTTTGGTACTAAACAGGTATGCAGAAGGTCCCCATTACACTTTCCAATAATGAAAAATGTTTATAATTCTAAAATACAGCAACCCATGTAAGACATGTTCATGTATCAGACCTTTCCTCATTCTATGTACAGCTAGAAATGAGTGACTCTATTGAAATGTATTAATGAAACATACTTCTGTGGAAAAAGACATACAGTGAAACCCTGGTTATATTAAAAAATCAGGGTGCTAGGTAATGGCACTAACACCACCAAAATTCAGTTTAAAACAAATGCACAAAATATCTTGAAAATCTAGTTAAAACTATGAAAAATCAAATCTGTACATAAAATTTACAAAAAAAGACAGGAAAATTAAAATAATCAAATCTATATAAATACATGAATCATGCTAACAAGATGGTAGGACTGATTTTCGTTTCATTATTTTAACACAGACAAATGTAAATACCAAAAGATGTTTAGAAATGGCACAGCCAAGGAAAACCTCACCCGGTTACAGTAGGTTAGGATGCTGGAAATGGCTAATGTCAAGAGGCGTGGGAGCCGGTGCAGCCATGCCCATTTCAGCTCACCAAAAAAAGCGCTTAAGCACTGCCGCAGAGAACAATGCACAAGATTACTCAGATAATCTCTAGGTTCGTTAGAGTCCAGGCACTTGGGGGGGAGTTGAGTGTCAGACTTCCGTGTGCTGCTGGGAGTCCAGAGGAGGGACGGTCACCTCTTCAAAGTGCCCATCGTCTCCACTCTCATAGTCACTCATCATGACCTCAGACTCCACTTCACAGCACGCTGACACGTCGGAGCAGGAAGCCGTGGAAGCGTACACAGACATGGGCATGTTTTCTACAGTGGGGGCTTCAAAGTTTCTTTGATACCCTGGAGGGTAAGGGGCATAGGGTTCTCTACAAGTACTATTCTCACCAGTGCCTTTTTTTTGAGGTTCAGACATATCGATGGGGTAGAAATTGGGCAAATACTGATTCAGGCTGAACCTCTGCCGGTTTCTCGATGAAGACCCCAAGCTACCTGCAGCAGGCATGTCTCTAGGAGGGTGTATGGATTCAAACTGATCGCTGAATTCCGGAGGCAATGGTGGCAGTTCATCAGGTGCAGGGAAGTCCTCGGGTGGCGGTGGGAAATCACTTTCAATGTCATAACCTCCAGGATAATAGTCTGTATCGATGGCATTTGGATCTGCTGAGTACAGGGGTGTCTGCTCATCAATAACTTCATAATTGGGGAATTCTTGTATATCGGGCAGAGGAACACTTGGCATCCAATCTGATGTATCCCAGTGATATCCTTGATGGAAAAGAAAACGAGATTTCAATGTGTTTCCTTCTGAACTCTTCTGTCATGGAAAAAGAGCCCAGTGTATCCAAGACACAAAGATACAAATGCATTTATGACTTCACACAAAGTCCATCACTTTGGAAACCCTTTGTCTTTGCTTTGAAGCCATCCTTCCACCTGACCCAGTTTTAAAGACCTCTATGAACCAGGCTCTATTTCTGAAATGTGGACTTAGGGTTTTATGTACACACCTAACATTCAAGGAAACACAGTTCTAACCGTTTTAGCAGTATGCTAGCATCTATAATACATGCATCTTTCTACAAATGATTCCAATCATCCTTTCAACTTTTCTTCCGTAATTTAGAACCCATTGCTCTATATGAAGAAAAGTATTAGTTCAGTCTTAGGACATTAGTAAATAAGTTTTGTCCTTTCAGAAAGGAGGAGTCTGTACCAAGTAAAATATCAAATGTTACTTGGTCTGCACTATTTGTCATTAAAAAAAACCTAATTAATGCAACTTTTTAAAGTAATAAAAGTAACTTTTGGCATGCTAAAATTTAGAAAATAAACTTCCTTTATAATAATGCAATATAGTTAACATTAAAAACTACTGTTTTTCATTAGCTCTAAGTAAGACAATAGGTTACCTTAACACAGCTACATATCAAAGCATGCCTCTAAATCAAGCAAAATACAATCAAACAAGCATTGCAAAATATAACACAATTTTTGATAGACTATAACAATCCATCTTTGTTACTTTTAAAAGGACTAGGGATCATTTTAGACTATACAAAAGCATCACTATTAAAAAAAAAAACCTTCCAATTTAGGAACAGTTTTTTTTTTCTCCTTAGGATTTTTTAAATCCTTTGGCAGATAAGAAAAGGTTAGGCAGTCCGTGTTTAGAATGCATTGCGCAAACACAACCATGTCCGCAGTTACTGCTGCAAACACTTAGCAACCAAGTGAAGCAAGTCAGGCCCGGGCCACATCTTTACCAATTGTTTTTAGTGAATATCAATGAACAACTGGCATGCATAAGTCACCTCTTGGTTTGCTGAGGTCAGGAGCAGCCAAAGATTCTTTTGGTGGCAGAGTAGAAAGAAAAGAAAACATTCATAGTTAAAACAGATGACGGCTGAAAGGCAATAACGATAAGTACACAGCACAATGTAAACTGTTTATAAAGGCCCAGTCAGCCATATCCCACATCGTTGAGCCATTATCTATGGAAATTCCAAATGGCTGAGAAATTTACGTAGCACAAATAAAATGGGATATGGAAGTGGAGGGGAAAGATGGGTAATGAATGACCTAGAGACTTCATCAGAAAACTCAAACGTCATTTTACTCTCTTTTCGTTGTTTCTGACAATCTAAAGCTGAAAACAGAATTTTCCTAGGAATAGTTAAAATAAAACCTACAGGCTCTAATAAAATGTAAATTAGTCTAGGTTACTGAGGTGATAATCCAAATACACCTAAAGCTATACAATGTACACACACTTTACACATTACAACCCTCAAAAGGACATCAAATTCAGAGAAATTCAAGAACTAACTTAGATACTTAAAGATAAACTAAAAGCTGAAAAATCTCTCCAGATCTTATCCATTTTGAGGGTGATTTTATATTTATACTGTTAACCCTTCCCTAAAGAGAGCACTGGCCACATTTCCTCCTTCCCAATCTGAAACCACGCTTGCTCTGCAGGGCCTCGCCCTCATTTCTGCAGAGCTCTGCATGAAGCAGAGGACATACATGCAAAGTCAGGGCCAGGGATGCCCACCCAGGCTGTGCTCCATTCCCTCTTTGAAATGGGGTGAAATCCCTTATGGTTGTTATGCAGGGCAAGCACTAACTGCTAGGGACCATTAGTAATTGTGAAAGTGGAAATCATGGTAGAAATATGGTCACTTCAGTGATTTGCTAAACAAGCCCAATGCTTTCTATGCATTCATTCTACAATGTTCTTAAAGACACACGGAATAAACCAATATAGAACAAAAAATATTTGATTGATACATTTCTCCCAGAAATTTAAATAAAAAACTGAAGAGACTGTGGTTGTTCTAAAAAAATGAATAAACCAACATCTACAGAACTTTTAAAAAGTCTAACAAAAAAATGTAGTAATTCCCTTTAGAAAAAAATCAACTTTTGTTATTAAATAGGCAGTTGAAAATTCTTAACACTTAAGCTAGCTTTCAACGTTAAATGTATACTTCTTGGATATGCCAAAAAGTATTTTTCAGTGAAGGAGATTGCAATGAGGAATGGTTTAAATTCTGCTTCTTTAAACTCCAATAATACTTAAAATGTTGGAAGGTCATCATGTTAAAACTAAAATTCACTAGACAAAACACAGATAACTTTCTGACTTACCAAGGAAAAACATGGTCCTTCTCAAGAAAGTAAGCGTAAGCCCCACCAGTAACTGTGATTAGCACTGGCACTGAGCCCCGGCCCATCGCGTCTGCATAGAACCTTCCTTTCTTCCCACTTAAATCTCGACAGCACGTATGTCTTAGCCAAAAGCATCCCCTGAGCTTTCTGGTGATAACATCCCTACTCCTGATGGCCTATGCACGTAGCTCTGGAAATGTGATGCCCTAGATCAGGAAAATCAGAACTAGGGACTTGTTAAACATGCAAACTCTCAAGGCCCAACCCAGACCTACTGTATCAGAAACTCTAGTGCTGGGAACTAGAAATTAGACTTTTAACACACCCTCCAGGGATCTGATTTAGATTACAGTTTGAAAACTACTAGCCCATGCCTTTCACATGTGATTACTCCCAATTTCTGTGCACTAACAAAGGATTAACTTAATTTAAAATTATTTGAGGGGGGTGGTCAATGTTTTTTCTTGAAGTTTCGAACAGATAAACACCTCATATTAAATGATTTTCATTAAACCAAATATGAAAATATACTTTTACCATGTTCCCCCATTTTCTTTGATCATACTAAGGGAAAAACAAAAGTGAAGAATCAGTTATAGGTAACTATAAAAGCTTTGTGGGTATTATTATGAAAAAGATTTCTTGTGTTAAAAGAAATTTTAGGTAGTTACAATTAACTTCTTTATATTGTACCACATAAAGATAAGTCCTCAAGATCCTAGGGGTACCTCTGGATGTCTATGTAAATCACCACAAATGTGAAAAAGTCACAAAAAGACATACATATAAAGAAATATTTTTGTAATATACTGGTATTATGAATATACACACCTGCACAAAATGAAAGTACTCAACCCCCACAGAGGCACAAATCATTTGTATAACATTACAACAGGCATAAGCACAGTACTCCAGTGACACAGTCACTACAGAATACAAACACAAAGCACAAGCATTTACGACTGTACCTTCTTTATTCACCGTGTCAACTACAGCATTGACAAGGTGTATTACAGTCACTATGGAAGCTTGTAAAAAGGTACAAAAGGAGTCAATTAGGAAAATCTTCAGTTAGAAAACAGTGCATGACACAGAATTTCTTTATATTATACAATTCCTACCTCATAACTTAGAAATGTGAAATCAGGGCTTCAATGTAACTACATAATATCATTATGCATGACTCCTGCACTCTAACAGTGACATGTCTCAGAGACTTTTCTAATCAAGCTACATATTTGTTATTATTAATTGAAGGAATAAAGTAACCATATTTTATTGGAATTTAAGAAAAAATTTTTTAGTTATGAAGTTTTTCACAGTAACAATTGTGGATTGTGTCAGGTCAAAACAACTCTTATTTTGTAACATCTCATGGGCAAAAGACTTCAAAGAGTAAAATGCTTGGCAAGCCACCCTTCTGGCTACCTTTAATAAACTCATACATTGTCCCCAAAAAAAGAGAATTGAGGAGATACATAAGCAATATAAATACAAAAATGGTTTTGTCCCTGCCCTATTTGCTCTCATTGCAAATTTCTTGTCTGTTTGCAAACAGACTAATAGCTGGTAAACAGAGAAGTATGTACTGTTTGGCTGTTTCCTGTGTAAATTCCTTTGTCATTTTGTATCAGAGTGTTTTAAAGTACCTATGCCAAGAAAATACGTTATGCATGTGGTGGGCAGAAGGATGGCCCTCAAATATGTCCAAGTCCTAATCCTGGAAGCCTGTGCCATACACGGCAAAAGGGAGTTTGCTGATGTGATTAAGGACCTTGAGATAGGGACTTTGCAATTATCAGAGTAACTTAAAAGGGGAAAATCTGTCCCGGCTATGGTTGGAGGGAGCTAATGCAACGTAAGAATGATCAGTGAAATGCAATGTTGCTGTCTTTGAAAGGTAGAAGAAGCCATGAGCCAAAGGATGTGGGTACCTGTAGAAACTGGGAAAAGTTAAGGGAACAGATTTTTCCCGTGAGTTTCCAGAAGGGAATGCAGTACCACTCATAGCTTAATTTTAGTGAAACACACACGCTGGACTCCTAAACTACAGAATTATAAAAAGATAAATCTATGTTGTTTTAAGCCAAGAAGTTTGTGGTTAATCTGTTATAACAGCCAGAGCAAACTAGTAATACAATGCAAATACAGACTCTCAACAAATTTTAAGACTGATAATGATTAAATTATAATGATGAAAATAAAATAAAGACAACTCTGTACATATGTTTTTTCCTCACATTGTGTTATCTGGCAATTAATTTCATAACTAATTTGGCTATAACTTATTATAAGCACTCAGGAATATTATTAAAAAGAATGATATTTCAAAAAAAGGAAGTAGGAAAAGAAAAAAAAACTGACAAAATTCTGAATGTATTTATGAAGAACATTCAGGGGCCTGGATATAAATTATTACATAAACTGGCAACAGGAACTTCTTAGAATTAAAACTAACGAAATAATTCTTTCTTCTTGTTGGTTTAACAAGTAAAGCTATATCATATACTCCATTACTAATAAATACAGGTACACTTTGATATCATAAGGAATGGAATATACTTATGGCACCTTTAGTTTGGCAAAGGACTCCGCAATGTATTATGGACTTACGACTATATACACGCAATGTACCATGGACTATATTACTCTAGACCAAATATTTATTAGTGGGTTACTTCTTTCTATCAGTAAAATATTTGAGATATAGAAACACATTACATTTTTATGCAAGAAAAAATTACCATTAAACTTACTAATTCTGAGATTCAAAAATTTCTGTTAGAAATTTACTGAATCAGACAAACATAACTGGTGCCAAAGATCCCACTGTCAAACTTTCTCCATTAGAAATATAATCAAACTTACTAGCAATCTCTTAAACTGTGCTCTCAGTCAGTACGCTCTGATCCAAATGGGAGCTGGGGCCGCAGTGGGGTTGGGGGAAGAGACAAATAAAACCTTGTAATACCAGAGGTGCTACTGAGATTGAACATTTCAGACTATCACATCTCTTCACAGAGCACGTGTGACAGTGTGTGTATTGCGTGGTCAAGAAAGCTGTTAAAAGGATTTTTGAAAATCCCACAAAACTTCCACAACATTTACTGTTGTGCAAGAAAGTCAACACAAAATTAATCAGATAGAAATTAACTTTCAATTAACTATATATTCTTCCCTATTACTGACAAGTAGCTACAGTTCAAACACCTGTTCATTAGAACACTTCAGTATTTTCCCCAGCAGATGTTCATGCAAACATGTACAAGGTACTGCTTAAAAGTGGTCCAAGTGAAATACGAAAATATGTGGAAACTCAGTAAGGGGACCGACCTCGTGCGTGCAGACTGTGACACAGGCTGTGGCAGCGCGGGCACAACGAGCAAGCGAACCACAGCATTTCAACGTCCCTTCGACTCACCATTGTCGTCACATGACTCCGACTGGAAGGAGCTCAGGGACTGCACTTCAGACAGGCTTTCCCGGGCGCTGTACGGCTGAGAGGGCTTTTCCTCCAGAGGTTTCTTGGAAAGACAGGGATCAAGATCCACCACTTTAGCTAAAAGGAAGGGGCGACAAGCAAACATTAAGTTCCACGAGGACCAAGACTGTTCCACTTACTGCTGTGTTCTGATACAAGGCAAGCATGACTGAACAACGGCCTGAGCTTTATTTGATAAAGTTTGAAAGAGAGAAACATCTTAAAAACAAACACACATGCCCTACCCAAAACAAACAAACAAAAAACCCTTAGATATATTCTTAGAGATTCACGGAACAGAAATTCCCCATAAACATGCCTATGGATATCATTAGACAATAAAGGGCATTAAAATTTTGTTTTAAAATGGCATATATAGCTTTTTTTTTCTTTTTTTTTAAGCATAAAATACATGTCAGGCCACTGACAGAAATACCTCCACTGTCTCTGGGCATATTAAAAAAAAAAAATCCTAGCATGAAAACACCCCATTTCTAATTATTTTTTTATCATAAGCTCAAATTACAGTTGAGAAGCTATATCCATTACAAATGAAATGATCTCTCTAGAACATTAAGTGAAACACGACTAGACTAAATTCCTTAATTAAAATATCATAGGCACAATGCTAAGCCAGCACTCAAGACATCCAAAAAAGTTTCAAATCAGAATAGGGATTTCGTATTTTGAGTATATTTATCTCTAACAAAGACTCCACATTTTGACTTGAGCCCCAGCAGCTCTGGCAGGACCTGCACCCTCCCTGTTTCTCTCAGTGGCATTACAGTGAGATGAAAAAGTTGCTCTTACTGTCATAGTCGAAGTCCCAGCTAGGCTTCTGTATGGAGTCACTGTCGGAAGGGGAGTTAGAAGGAGGTGGGGGAGGCAGGTTTGGGGCCACGCTGCAGACAGCCACTGCTTTTCGGTGTCCGTGCACAGACTCAGGGTTAAAAGTGCTGAATTCGGGATGCTCTGGGATAGCAGATCCTTCAAAGGAATTTCGGTCAAGATTGTTTCTAGAGTCACTTGGAATGCTTGGAGTGTAGGAAATAGGACGGACAGGCACCTGGGGTGGTATGTCAGAGTAAATGTTCTTATTCAACTTTGAATCAAAATACGGTCTTTGCAAGAACGCTGTGGTTGGTCCCAAGTGTTTGTCTTCAGGTTCAGCCTGGTGTTTCTTCTTTCGACTAATCATCTTGCGGCAGAGGACAAACACCACCACCAGTAAAAATATCCCTGCTAGAAAAACAATAATTCCTATTCCCTCTGCCAATCCAATATTCCACGGAGTGGACACATATTCATTGGGAGCAGCATCCTCACAGTGCTTCCCTCTGTACTCGTGGCTGCAGTTGCAGTGATAGGAGCCATGCGTGTTCTCACAAAGGGCTCCGTTCCGGCAGGGGTTGCCAGCACATTCGTCAATGTCACTCTGACACCTGCCAAGAAAGCCAAGAATGAGGAGAGACCTTTGCAACGTACATCAGAATATGCCAGGCCTGTAATCCTAAAGACAAAAGACTAATCCATCCTTAACAAGATATGCCAAAAACAAAACCAAATATAAAACAACTAGAAAACATAATATCAAACAATAAATAACGACAACAGAAAACCTTTTGTGGAGTAATCATTTGATTACATGTTTTCAATGTGTATTTGGGAGACAAACATTATCAAGCCAAAATTTAATTGCCATTTTTCTAGATTTCAACAGACTACTAAAGCAACCTCACTGGTTCAACATCAGTTTGTTTCTGAGATGGTATACTGTAAACTCTTCCAATAAGCTGGATGAAATTTCTAAGAAAACAGTCCTGTTTGGGAATATGACAGTTCCGCAACACATGTGAAAGGACAGAAACTCTATGTTTTCCACTTTAAAATGTTATTTGCTGGTGAAAACCTTTCTGGGCTCCTCACCTCTCCAGAACAATTTGTAAGCAAGGCCCTTCTGCCTTTCCAAGCAGGGCTGTATTTTCCACCTGTGCAGATCTACCTGCTACTTCTCAAACCCTTCCCCCTCCTCCTTTAATAAAACTTATCTATTTACTGTCCCTCACACTCACCTGGTATGAAAATTCTGTTTACCAATACATTTTTGTCAAATATATTAAGAGTATTCATTGACTAGAATTAGGAAAGTCAACTTATGAACTAAGGCGATACGACTGATTGCAAAATTCTGGGTTACAGCCATTATCCGAGCAAAACTGCATGGATACCCGTAGGCAGGTCACCAAAGGCCGTCTAAGACTGAGGTGAAGGTTTCTCTCAGTGTGCTGCACCAGCCCCGGATAACATGCACTGTGGAACATTTTTAACCGAACTGGTGACAATCTAAGGTAAAACGGCATCTGGAACTGAAACCTCTCATCTACTCCCCTTTCAAGGTATACAACAGGCTCCCCCACGACTGATTTTCTTTATCTGGAAAATAATAACCACCTCTTAGGATCACGGTCAGGATTACCAACAATGAGAGAGTTAAAAAAGATCTGTAGATGCTATATAAATGTTAGTTATAGCATATTATGAAAAAAGTCATCATCCTCGCCCTCAAAGGTGAATGGGTACAGACCACAGGTGTCTGCTTTACAAACAAATCATCATTCCACTCACTGCACCACCATTTGCTGCCTGCAAGAACCCATACGTTCTTTGTTTATAAATAATAGCTGCAAAGTACAGAAGCAGATTTTTCAAGTATTATATTCACCTGTTTGATATTTTCTTTTTATTTTAGAGCAAAGAGACAAATTATATAAAGAGACAATACGAGGATTATCAAATTCTGAAGCAATGTAGTCCAAATTAATGAAGTGTTGTTGCATCTGCTAATCAATACGACACTACAGAAAAGTACAGATATAAATCTTGAAAAAACCATTTACCTTTCTCCCCTAAAACCTGAATCACACTGACAAACAGCACCATCCAAACTGTCAAAACACGTCCCACCATTTTTACACGGCTCGTCTTTGCAGTATGGACTAAGCTGGCACCTGAAGAATAATGAAAAATAAGCTTAAACCGCATGATTCTATTGCAGTTAAATACAGCAGGACAGAAACATTAACAAAAGAATGTAGAGACGTTTTACATGTACAATTACATGTTTAAAAATTCCATACTATACTCATGAAAATCAGTGAAAATACACATACCTCTGACCAGTATATAATCCTCTGCACTGGCAGACAAAGTCTCCATTGTCTACAACGCAAGTCCCACCATAGAGGCATGGATTGGAGGAACACGGATTGACGCTCACCTCACAGTACGTCCCAATGTGTAAGGCACTGCATTTGCAGTAATAACCTAAGTGGGCAAAAAGGAATAAAAAAGTCTTATCATTCATAACTCAAAAAACAGTCTTATTATATTGGTTTTTACCCTTAAGTTATGTTTATAGGAAGAGTTAATTGTCCAAGATCTGTAAAAGCTAGTAAAATTCCCACTCTCTCTGGGTAGAAAGCTGTCTCTATCAAGAAGCCTTCCACTGCTGGTATACTCAAAGCACAAAGCATTGAAGAGAGAACTCACTAGCTTTAGCTCATCACAGTTTATTTAGGATGAGAGGGTCAAGCACAGAGAGAAGAAAAAACCAGCTCTCTACTTGAGTGACCAAGTACAGAGACAATACTACTTAACATCTCAAACTCGATGCTCACAAGCATTCAAGGATTAAATAAGATGATAATGAATGTGGAAAGCACTCTGAAGACTATAAATTACCATTCATTTAAAAAAGGAGATTATTTAGTATATGTAGGAAAGGAGATCATCACACTAGTCTGAAAGTCAACTCTATTTCCTGAAGGCTGCAGGTAGAGTGGCAGGCCATTTCCAACTATCTGCCTGCCTCTGGGAAATGCGGCAGCATGGTACTTCCCATGGTACTTTTTTCTGGTCAAAGAAATATGGCCTTCCGGGCTTAGGGCTTTAGGAGCCAGTGCGCGGCTGCCACGTTCCTTTCCTCCTGCTTTGGGGATCATGGTAGCACATTTCAAGAAAATGTCCCTCTTAGCTTCATCCCTAAGCTTTTCTTGCGTTATGCCACTGAGATTCTCAGAGTGTTATTGTGGGACTCTAGGCACACAGTATACATATACACTTTCCAAAGGAAACAGTAGAAAACCAAATCTTTTGAAATCCCATTTTAATTAAACTATTTGATTTTTTTGCTCTATCAATTATAATAAACTCTATTTGGCACGACTGCTATTTTCCTAACTATATTCTATTACTGGTCAGTGGCCTGAAAGGAGTCTACGACATAAAAGCCACAGAGTACCCCACTGTGCCAGGGCTTCAACACTTCAGGAGGGGTTCAAGGCCTTCTGGAAAGTCATACTCCCATCTCTTATTGCTAGCAAGTCTCTAGCAGTCCCTCTGTGCTGAACTATTGGATAAAAAAACAACCAAGAAAAACTGAGCGGTGCTAACTCTAAATTCCCCTGGATCAACTAAAGAGTTCACTGTTAGCTGTGGTCTGCCTGTGGTGACTGGTGCAGAGAGAGACATTTATAGAAATACATCCTGCTCAAGCGCCTGAGATGCAGCGGCAGACACTCAGCAGTCAGAGAAACTGTTTCTATAGCCTAGCTGCCGGGAAGAATCCAAAGCCCTGCTCTGTTCTCTTAGAATGTATATACTATCAGATTCCAACACTGACTGCAATATCTCACAATATTATTTGAATAAAAAACCAAAAATATTTGGGGAACTTCCTCTTAAATGTATGCAAGTATGACATTTTAAAGATTAAAACATTCTGGAGCCTACCTCCGCTAGGTGATGGATTGCAAATGCCTCCATTCTGACAGGGGTTACTTGAGCAGTCTTCTGTAGCTGTTAGCAGGCACCCAGGAGACACATCCACCGACTCTTCAATTTGTGCATAGCTTCTTGGTTTGCTATTTAAAGGAAGCTCCTGCCCATTCAAATAAATGGAGTCCATACAACCCCTGAAACCATTACCAACTTGAGGGCTTCTTCCATGCCTTGTTCCTTGCTGACGGATGTGGCCACCAAAAAACACATGGTTATCCAGGTTCAGGGTTTTCAGAGTCCCTGGGGCTGTGCCTGATGCAGTGTGAACTTGGTCTAGAACCAATCTAGCATAGTTTCCATTCACTTCAAGAGACACTGCATGCCACTGCCCATCGTTGACTTGAATGCTTTGAACAGAGACAATTCCAGGGCCACTTCCACAGTCAAACTTGTATTGCAGTCGTCCATTATGAATCTATGATAAAAACAATTACTGTCCACATCACTCTTATAGAACCTTGAATTATTAAAAATCTATAGAAGAGGTATGTTTAGAGAATGAAGGTAAAAAGAATGAAGTCTTGCATTTAAGTACTACAGAGCACATAATCATTTGTCCATTGTACAAATAATAAAAATGGATCTTTTAGGTATATCAAGTTCAAGTGCTAACGCACATCCAAAAGGCATCATGGAAGTGACTAATGATTAACTGAACCCACACACATGGAGCAGCAGGTAATATCAAAAGTCAAAACTGAATTATGTTTAAAAAAAAAAAAAAAGAAAGCAGGCAAGATAATTACCACTTCAAGCATATGTAGGATGTGTCTAAGAACTCTCTGTAACATTATTAAGATATAGTATCATCTACAGTTTGAATGTTAACTGTCACATACTGAAAAATGTTTATATAAAAAACAGAACTAAGTCTCTATGTCGTTGCTGAGCATAAAGAGAGCTCTTCAACCCACAAAGTCTATAACTTGCATAGGTAATTAATGAACTACTTAAATGTGGAATTCAACCATTTCACTTACTTTATTTTTTTTAATGGACAATCTGAACATAAAATGGAATTTATATATATTTTTTTTTTTTTTTTTTTAGACAGAGTATTAATATTTTTCCCAGGCTAGAAAGATTGCCTTGGCGGCAGCCTATATCACAGCAACCTCAAACACATGGGCTCAAGCGATCCTTCTGCCTCAGCCTCCCGAGTAGCTGGGACTACAGACATGCGCCAC